>CAJDSM010013828.1:0-29545 GCA_903981925.1 Ostrea lurida | reverse complement strand
TACATGAATATCGCCCTACTGACATTTAATTTTGTTTCCTGTGTCATGGAGGTCGTGGAGCTATTATGTGAATTGTGTTTGGGTTTCTTACATCTGTTTTCGTAATGGAAATCTTTCATATCATGTAGGGCTGCGTATCGCGGTTAATTTTCGCTATTCGCGATAATATTGCGATATTTTCAAATGTAGTGCGAATATGTATTGGCCAATATTTCCAGTAAACACATACAACGATCTTTTCTCTTATGTGGGCATTGATTTTTAAGATTGATTTTCAGCAGAACACATGTAAATTAAAAGGGTTTTTTTTTCGGAAAGGTTGCTAACAAATTGCTCTATTGGGAAGTAATTAAAAACTATATCTTAGTGTTTTTGAACAATCACAAAATGCTTCAGCCAATGAAACGTAATGTGATGTGAAAAATTCTCGAGTCTAAGCGTAATTTCCGAGCCCAAGCAATTTGCCGATATACCGGGTATTGAAAAAACGTATCGCGATACGATATTTTTTATCAATGAATCGCAAGATATCGGGAATACCGGTATTTATCGCACAGCCCTATAATCATAGCAGAGTGCTAGATGTGGAGTTCGGTGCGTGCATGATTGGAGTGATCAGTTGATAATCCATTAAATCAAAGGAATTTATTATGACAACGGATGATTTTGTTTTGTGTCGGAATGGGTTATCGGATTGTCAAAACTTGGAGAGATTTATATGAAGTACTCGTCGTTCAAGTGTCAGGACGGATCGAGGTAGGAAAAGGGGGGGACGGTGTTTACATTTGTATTGCAAATGGACAGGCCTTTTTCGATCCTTAGCTAATTTCTTAACAATTCATATAAATTGATTGTTTTCAAATTGTTTTCACTTCCATCAATATTTTTATAATATCGATTGTTGGGAATTTCTGTTCGTAGGACATACATACTATGTGATATGAAAAAAATATCACCACAAGTGATATCAACTGGATTAAAGGGGATATGTGATAAAACTGAATATTAACATATTAAAAATTGAATAGTGATGCAACCAGAGGTTATCAGCGTAGTGTGTTTTAAAATTAATTAATATACTTAAACACGCGAGGTCAACTTATAAAATGCGAATTCACCGCTTTAGGATAAATGCAAACTGTATACCAAATATGTAAATTTTGTTAAATCCACCAGTAAAATTCTTCACTTTTAAAAGTATAAACAATTTCATATGCATATTGTTTTAATCCCACCATCTCCTCTTCTCTCTCTCTCTTTGCATTTTTTTTTTTTTTTTTTTTTTTTTTTTTTTTTTTTGGTTTTTTTTTTTTTTTTTTTTTTCTTTCTTTATCTATGCTGCAAATTACTTTTTCTTTATAAACAGACAATTAATTCTTCCGAACTAATAGACTTAATTTGTTTCGAATAATTTTGGTACCTCAGTCCAAATGAATCGTTCATCACATTTCAAATAAGCAATATTTGTTGATCGGGTGATTTTTTTTCATGGTTCAATCATGATCATTTGAACAATTTGAAAGGTGGATTTATAATATTTTGAATCCTCTTTTACTATTTACAAATAAACATTCGTTAATGCATTTATTTCTTCTTTTGCAATTTGTTTGCGGGTTCTGCGGTTCATTTGATTGGACTATTAGTCTTATGTTTTGAACGTGCAACTTCTCTGATGAGGTTCAAGTTTAAAAAACAAATGAAAAATACTACAAAGGATAGGCGTAGGACTGTTTTGTTGAAGGGGAGGGCTTTCTAAAAATCAAATCAATAGGACCAAACGTCTAAAATATGTGACATGCAAAAAAAGAGAAGAAATTCTATTTTTCAACACTAAAGGGGTCGTGTGTGGGAGGGAGAAACTACTACAAATCCACTAAATGGGTGGCGGGGGGGGGATAGTCGCGTAGGCCAAACTTCTAAATTATGTGAATGACGTGATGCAGAAAATTTGAAACAAAAAAGGGGGGGTGACATACTTCTGCCCCCCCCCCTCCCACTTTTGAAAAGGGGCCAACCCCCCACCCACCCCCCAAAAAAGTCTCCTACGTAGCGACATATTCTTTAATCCTTGGATTTATCAGTTAAACGCTTTGTCCTCCTCTGGTTCAGGTGGCATTGTGACGCGAAACCAAAACACCTGCAGCCGTCTTGATCGGGTATTGCTAGGGGCGCAGTGTTGGGTGTATGACGTCATTTACATAAAAATTGAACGTTATTTCGAATCAATATTGTACAAAAGCAACTCGGGAATAAAAATTCTATCAATTTTTTATTCGCTTGCTTTTAAAAATATGTATATAAGATAATTACTACAAGGCCTAGTATTAAAATCAGTTTAAAACCCTATAGGGCCTATGTTTACAATAATTTGTAATTTTTTTTAAATCAGCACACTTCCTTTACTTTATTTCGATTAAGACAGGGCATAACGACATTACCTGGTCTATTCCCACATACACTTACACCCCCCCCACCCCCCCCCACACCCGATTTTGGTTTTATTACCAACATACATTGTAGTAAATTATTCAGGCCTGTATGATTTTGACTGATGAAAGTGATTGTTATTAATTTTTGGAAAAAAAATTGATCGAAACTTTGTAAATGAAAAACTTTTAAACACATCTGGCATTTTGTCAATTATGTTCCATGTACTTTAATTGATAATTTCTGCAAACATTTTAAAACAATTTTGTAACATTAAGTAAAATATCAATCATTCCAAGGTAAAAATTACATTGTTTGACAGTCTTTAAGACCTATTACAAGACAACTGAAATATTCGAACCAAACTCGGCCCAAATCGGGCCCCGTGGCACTTAGGCGTTGTCACTTAAACCAGTACGTGTGATTCGGCCCAAAATCGGCCGCGTGCACAGAAGTGGTTAAACGAAATGTTTTTACAAACTCCCGAAGTGGCAGTTTGTAAAATATAGAAGGCAATTCATTATTGGGAGTTTCCGCCGTATATTTTAATTCATATTCAAGTTTAATTTTGGTTTGATATGCTGCGGCCTTTAATTATTTTAATTTTGTATATTTTGTCTGATCGCTGCGTTGCCATTAAATCTCAATCTGCAAGCCAAATTTACAGTCAGTAAAGCCAGTCCTGCAAATGACATCAGCCATTCATCTATTCTCGGTTGAGATTCAGCTCGGCGTAGATATTATTTGGACTGACGCCCTCAACTGTTGGAAGGCGTCACAGTCCAAATATCTAGCGAGGCTAATCGCAAACCGAGGATTACGACCAGTCATCATGTGACACAGATCCGGGGTATGCCTTTCAACTATTAGGACACCGATGTCTCTGCAATTTTTGACTACAAAAATCAAGATTATATATTTGCTCCATTTGGCCTTTTTTCATGCTGACTGTATTTATATCTGAGTATCAATTCTCAATTGCAATCTGGCCTAACTTAAAAATGGCAGGAGTTGAAGGGCGATGGAGGACAAAAACAGGGGACAACGAGTAATATATGTTTGGGTCGTTCTGTATGTTCTTTGGAAAAGAAAATTCACAATTGTAGCGGCCGATTTGGATTGCTTTGCATTAAAAATTGTCTTGTTTTTTGTTAATTTTTATTTGCTGATGAATGAATGCCACACGGTCGGTGGACGGCTAGGTGTACTTTTCCGTGTTTGTATTTTTAATATGTTTGCTAACTCATTTAAGCACACTTCGTAATCACAACTTCGTATATTGTTTCAAAGTAAGACTAATTGCATGTGAATCAGTTTTATGTAGCTTTTCAAGTGTGTGATTTGTTCCCATATTCGTTTGACATGTATTCTGAAAATACATTTCTTTATACCTGATTCAGTAGAAAAACAGATCAAAAAAAGCTAGTGCTGCAGAGGAAAAAAGATGCCAGGAAATGGCTAGAATCAAGGATTTACGCACCATTAAGGCAGAGTTCTGGGGGGCCTTCGGCGCCCCACACCTCGGCCCACAAATTTTGCCCTCGCTTCGCTCGGCGCTTAATATTTGCACTCATAAATTATTACCCAGTTACGGCCCTCGTCTCACAGAATGGACGGTTTCAGGCTTATATCGTTTTACGCAAACATTTTTTTTTATTTTTAAATAATAAGAAATTATAACCCAATAGGTCAATTTTTAGCTTACCTTGTGTTAATTTGAGTAGAGCTCTTTATTTGGGCCTCTCTGGACGCAATTTTAAATATTTTGTCGGGGGCCAGCCCCCCCCCCCCCCCCCCAACTTAATTATTATGTTAGATATTATAGCTAAATTAACCTCTAAAACCCCGAGGAGCCCCCCCCCGCCCCCCCCCCCCCCCCACCCCTCCCCCCCCCCCCCCCCCCCCCCCCCCCCCCCCCCCCCCCCCCCCCCCCCCCCCCCCCCCCCCGCTTTGGGTTCATCCCAGACCTTTATCGTATTGGCTCCTTTATTCAACGGATCCCCCCCCCCCGCCCCCCCCTTGAACAAGATCCTGGATTCCACCCACTGTATATGTAACTACTTAGGCTAGTAGAATGGGTATTTCTTCTGGTACAATTTCCATATCTAAAGATTACCAAGATAATCCATGAGAACTTTTATAGCCCTCTCCGTATGAAATACTGCTTATCAAATTGTTATGTACACCAACGTATCGGGGTTTATCAGTGAAAATAGGACGTCCAGATTTCGCAGAGTTGAAACATCTACTTAACGGACCCAGGGCATATTAACCACCTTTTTGCCAACCCTTTTCAAGAAAAAATTTTGTATGAGGCAGACTACAATGTCTGGTAAAGAGGGAAGGCTTGCTTACCGCCACGGAGGGAACACACTACGTTGATTTTGACGGGATATTTCTCGGTACGTCAACACCCCGACACTCGTAAGAGACTCACGCTGCACAAAAAACTTATTACTGAACGGGAAAATGAAGAATCAAAAGCCCAGTTTCGAGAATTGAAATTAACGACCACCGGACAAGGCACGACAAACGGAATCTGCATTAATTCTTCGAGAAATCGAAAGGTACCAGAAACGTCAATATTAAAGTGGTGACGTCTTGCACCCTTCTAACGGCATTGACTGGGACGCAATCAGTCAGAGAACGCCAAAAATCTATTTTGATAATTGGGAATGATGCTCCCAGAGGCGTCTTTCTTCTAAAAAGCTGGCAACAACACAATGGGAATGCTGCGCCGCTGACTAGGACGGCCCGGATTCTATCCCACCAGTGCGATTGCCAGTTAATTCGCGAACTGTCACTGCAGCCAACATTAGGCCAGTATGATTTCTCGGTCTTGATGGCTGACCCAGCGCGTTCAGGACGATGGGTTCGTGTTTTTTTACTACAGGAGCTGACGCCGGCGGAGAAGAAGTTCATTATGCATGACATGTCCAAAACCGCAATCAAAACACATGGAGATCATCTTCCATATCCCGTTCTTGCGACGGCTCTATAAATGAGGGATGCCATTGTCCAGACGTAAGGGTGGTAAAATCGAGCGAAACTCTTGCCCTACAAGCTGGGCGAGGAGGGAAGGTTTTCCTATTCGCCGAATTACTCTGTGCAATTCCTCAAATCTTTAATAAGGTAGGATCTTACCTTATTTGACCCCGCAGTTGCTCTAACCGGCCATTTTTATGGACCAATGAAACAAGCGCTACCAAAAGTGCCTACACGGTAGGCAAGACATTAGTGAACACATGGTGAAATTCGCAACGACGCGTGGACGAAATCCATTGTGAAATTGCCATAGAACCCCAAAATAAGCTGACGGAACCGCAGTGTGTGTTTGTATAAGTTCATAAATTCCGAGGTCCTTGAAAGCCGCGGATGCGAGGAAAATGATACACCCTCTGTTGAGGAGGTTTGGAAGAAGGGCGGCTACCCTAGTTATCTTTGGACATACTACCGCGTGCTAGTATCTGTGCCTATTTGTTAATGGATATTGGACTCAAAATTGACCGCTGGCATTTTGGAGGAAGATCCCAAATGGGATGGCGTATTCCAATATTACGTGTCATAAAGTTTAACATTTATTCACATCTAGTTAAGGCAGCTTTGTATCGGTCCAAGGAAGAAATCTATTGTAAAGAAATGACAGTAGTAGTTCCAAATATTTATGATACTGAATATACGAAGTATATAACAGATCTTTTATTGTGTTATCAGTTATTAAAAGGAGTACACTTATTTTTATGCAATGTCATTAAAACAATGTCACACTTATATAAATGTGTCCTTTCAATTTAATATCTGCATCACGGTGTTGATGGTGAAATCATGGTGTATTGGTTGCCACCTTATCCGAGACTGGCTGTTTCAATAAGTGACAAAATACAGGCAATGGTGATAGTTTTGATTTATACCGGTAATCGATACGTAACAAACAATCAATTCAGCACCCACGGCACAATTGCACACATTCCATTTCAACATCTGAGATGTTAGTGTGGGATACATCTTCCACACTAAGCAGGAATATTTGCAGTTAAGCCTAAAATTTTCTCCTGAAACACTTCAAACATATCTGACAAATGTCTTGTACAATACATTCCAACAGGTCTCAAACTGCAGTGGGAAACAGGTCTTTCAGGGTTCTGTAGCTGTTTCAAATTAGTCCTCTTCCTCCTCGTTTTTTAATGATCCAAAATACCTCAGTAGGAAACAGACTTAACCTCCATCTCTTAAAACAGGAAATATGTAAACCAATTAGGTAAATAATTAAATAGTCATCATTTGACATTTAATCAACTGTTAGTTTAGAAGCTGTACGTGGGGGACAATGATGAACAAAGCAGTTCTTTACCCCAAAATATAGAAGATTTACATGATATCATGTTCTTGCTATGCATAGAGGCAATCTCAACTGAATACCTTCCACAGTTGCATCTACACATATTTACCAGAATCCTTTTAATAGACAATTTGATTAAGAATGTAAGCATACCCATATTATCATTTTTGCCATCCGTTTTCATATGTCAGGTGATATATTTTTCAATTTGTTCAAATAATGATTTAAAAAAAAGACAACTGAAAAAATTATTTCATGCCCCAAAAATGTGTCATCCACTTAACAATGTAATGATCTGGGAAGTCAAAAAATTGACTTATGACAAGCCGACATATACTGTGGTTATGATCTGAAAAGTCATTGTCAAAATTGTTTGGACAAGTCAACATGAAGAATCATGCTGTTCTGCATTTGCTGTGCTTTCGAACCTTCGAACATTTTCGACAATATTGGACTTGTTCAGATTGTAAGTTTGACTAAAGAACATGGATGTCAGCAAAGGCCATAAGTACGAGGGTTGTCGTAAAGTTCTGTGGACAAGCCTTAATTTATGTAAAAGATACGTTATAGATATTTAAGCATTGAATTTTTAATTTTTTGGATGTCGTCGGTTGGATTATAACAGCCCCTGGCCGTGCCACAAATTGATACTGCGCGTTAGAATTTTATAACCTAAATGTGCTTTGTTTGTAATGACTTCGTTATTATACTTGGATGGTGACCGGAGCACGGCAAATTTAATAAAAAAGTTGTGTATCGTTTCATTACAGTTCATTTCTATTTTGTAAAATTCCGCGAAGATTTAGAGGGTTTTACATTATGGGTTTTCAAAGATGTTTCAATATCAAAACCTTGGAAAATTTGAACGTTCAAAGTTTGAATTGCAGAGAAATCGAGGTTTGGATCTATTTAGACAGTTTCGTCATTGTTAAAAAAAATTGACGTTTTTGGAAAAGGTGGCGAGGCAGAAGAAGCAGCAAATAAAATGTTGTGTAGATATCGGAAAAACACCCACAGAGACTCATGGAATCCGTTAAACAGTCAGAAAAACATATGTAAATGGGCGGCTCATTATGTTTTAGTTGATATAGAAGATTTTTGGACGGAAGGGACAGTTTCTGCGATGACATGCATGAAGAAGGACCATCTCTCGAGATTGCAGTACTGCGAAAAATAAAATGTAACGTGCTTGGACGTGATTGGCGGACTGAACAGTTCGGTGAAATTGCAGAGGAAATGTGGAATTTCAAAGATTTCGGTACATGAAATTTTATCCCATGATCATACATGAACATATGAAACCAAAACAGTTTGCACAGCCTTTTTTGATGACTGGTTAAGCGACATAAGAAATGTGTGTGGTGGTTTAATGCGGTCCATACCATTTTCTATCAATTCATACAGCTGCGCGAAAAGTTAACTGTCGTAAGCGTTTGACGTCGGATAACTTCAAGGATTTTCATTTTATTGCACCGGAATGATGAATTTGCGTCTTTTTGTATTTGATAGAATTATAACTAAATTGCTTGTTTGTAATGAAAATTGCATATTAAATAAAATAAAAACATTGACATTTAACGAAAATTGTTAGTTTCATATACTTTATCAATGTGTTTGTCAGTTTTTATAAGGTGTCCACGGAACTTTACGGACAACCCTCGTATAGCGGGGAATTTAAAACATTAGTGAGAAAATATGAACTAGAATTTTTTTCAAACAAGTCACATCATTTGTCAAATTGAAATAATTATTCTGACGAGGTCAACATAGTATATTTGATAATAGTGATAGGCAGAAATTTATGCTTTCATACCATCAGGAAATTATTAGTTATATATTTAAGTCTGGTCTATAGTGACTTCCGAAGTCTTACTTCTACTGTTTGCCTCCTCGTCACTGGAGATCTCATCGATATCGATCGATCGGGCGTTTAGCAGTTTTAGTCAATTTCTCCAGTTCCTCTTGTGTATTGTCACTCCTTACAAGCCAAAGTAACAGTATTAAAAACTTACTGAATCCCTCACTACATATCTATAATTTTTCTGATGGGAGATAGGAGGCTAACAAACATCAGTAGCATGATCTCTCTTTTACTAGTTTTGTCTTTTTTTATTTTTTTTTTTTTTACTTGCACAAAGGACTATTCAGCAGCAGAAATTCCATATGATGTTTAATACGAAGGTGTACAACTTTTGAATTTGACTTTAATTCATTATAACTGCTTACCTGAAAACAAGATATAATGATAAAGTCAAATTCAGAAAGTTGTACACCTTCAGTATTAAACATCATATGGAATTTCTGCTGCTTGAATAGTCTTTGTGCAAGGTATAAAAAGAGAGATCATGCTACTGATGTTTGTAGCCTCCTATCTCCCATCAGAAACAATTATAGATATGTAGTGAGGGATTAGAAGTTTAATACTGGGTACTTTGGTTTGTAGGAGTGACAATACACAAGAGGAACTGGGAGAATTGACTAAAACTGCTAACCCCGATGCTATCGATATCGATGATGATTTCTCCAGTGACGAGGAGGCACAAGTAGAAGGTAAGACTTCAGGAATCACTATAGCAACCAGACTTAAAATATATAACTAATATTCCTGATGGTATGAAAGCATATTTCTGCTATCACTACTTATCAGATATACTATGTTGACTCGTCAGAATAATTATTTCAATTTGACAAATGATTGTGTTGACTTGTTGAAAAAAAAATCCAGTTCATATTTTCTCACTATGTTTTAATTTCGATATACTAATGCATTTGCTGACATCCATTTCTTAAGTCAACTTCACAATCTGACAAGTCAATATTNCATTTGCTGACATCCATTTCTTTAGTCAACTTCACAATCTGACAAGTCAATATTGTCGAAAATGTTCGAAGTTCGAAGCACAGCAAACTGCAGAACCAGCATGATCTTCATGTTGACTTGTCCAAACATTTTGATGACTTTTCAGATCTACCCGGTATATGTCGGCTTGTCATATCAATTTTTTGACTTCCCAGATCATTACATTGTTAAGTGGATGACACATTTTGGGCATGAAATAATTTTTTCAGTGTCTTTTTAAATCATTATTTGACAAATTGACATAATCACCTGACATATGAAAAGTGATGGCAAAAATGATAATATGGTATGCTTACATCTTAATAATTGTCTATTAAAAGGATTCTGGTAAATATGTGTAGATGCAAATTGTGGAAGGTTATTTCAGTGAGATTGCCTCTATGCATAGCNATGCTACCAAATGATAATACGGTATGCTTACATCTTAATAATTGTCTCTGGTAAATATGTGTAGATACAAATTGTGGAAGATTATTTCAGTGAGATTGCCTCTATGCATAGCAGAACATGATATCATGTAAGCTTCTATATTTTGTAGAACTGCTTTGTTCATCATTGTCCCCCACGACAGCTCTAAACTACACAGTGATTAACATCAAATGATGACTTATTTAATTATTACCTAATTGGTTTACATATTTCCTGTTTTAGAGATGGAGGTTAAGTCTGTTCCTACTGAGGTATTTGGATCATTAAAAAACGAGGAGGAAGAGGACTAATTTGAAACAGCTACAAGAACCCTGAAAGACCTGTTCCTCAACTGCAGTATGAGACACTGTGGAATGTATTGTACAAGACATTTGTCAGATATGTTTGAAGTGTTCAGGAGAAAATTTAGGCTTTAACTGCAATATTCTGCTTAGTGTGGAAGAATGTACCCACACAACATCTCAGATGTTGAAATTGGAATGTGTGCAATTGTGCCGTGGGTGCTGAATTTGATGTTTGTTAGTATCATTACCGGTATATCAAAACTATCACCATGTGCTGTATTTGTAACTTATTGAACAGACAGTCGGATAAGGTGGCAACCAATACACCATGATTTCACCATCACACCGTGATGCAGATATTAAATGAAAGGACACATTTATATAAGTGTACATTGTTTTAATGACATTGCATAAAATAAGTGTACATCCTTTTAATACTGATAACACAATAAAAGATCTGTTATATATTCAGTAATATTCAGTATCATAAATATTTGGAACTACTACCTGTCATTTCTTTACAAAGATTTCTTCCTTGGAAGATACAAAGCTGCCTAACTAGATTGTGAATATAATGTTAAACTTTATGACACACGTAATATTGGAATACGCCATCCCATTTGGGATCTCCTCCAATGCAGCGGTCAATTTTGAGTCCAATATCCATTAACAAATCAGCAGCAGATACTAGCACGGGAGTATGTCCAAAGATAACTATGTAGCCGCCCTTCTTCAAACTCCTCAACAGAGGGTGTATCATTTTCCTCGCATCCGCGGCTTTCAGGACCTCGGAATTTATGAACCTTACAAACACGACATCTGCGGTTCCGTCAGCTATTTTGGGTTCTATGGCATTTCCACAATGGATTTCGTCCACGCGTTTCGTTGCGAATTTCACCATGTGTTCACTAATGTCTTGGCCTACCGTGTAGCACTTTGGTAGCGCTTGTTTCATGGTCCATAAAAACTGGCCGGTTGAGCACGCGGGGTCAAATAAGGTAAGATCCTCCTTATTTAAAGATTTGAGGAATTGCACAGAGTATTCGCGAAGGAAAACTTCCCCCTCGCCCAGCTGTAGGGCAAGAGTTTCGTCGATTTCCCACCCTTCGTCTGGACAATGAATCTCCTCTTTATAAGCCGTCTGCAAGACGGGATATGGGAAGATGATCTCCATGTGTTTGATGCGGTTTTGTACAATGTCATGCATAATGAACTTCTTCTCGCCGGGCGTCAGCTCCCTGTAGTAAACCACGAACCCATCGTCCTGAACGCGCTGGTCCACCATCAGACCGAGAATCATACTGGCTCTAATGTGGCTGCAGTGCAGTTCGCGAATTTTACTGGCAATCCACTGGTGGGATAGAATCCGCCGTCCTATCAGCGCGCGCAGCATTCCATTGTGTTGTTGCCAGCTTTTTAGAAGAAAGACGCTCTGGGGAAGATCATCCCATTTCTCAAAATAGATTTTTGGCGTTCTCTGACTGATTGCGTCCCAGTCAATGCCGTTAGAAGGTGCAACGTCACCACTTATATGACGTTTCTGGTACATTTCGATTTCTCGAAGAATTAATTGCAGATTCCGTTTGTCGTGCTTGTCCGAGGTGTCGTTAATTAATTCTCGAAACTGGGCTTTTGATTCTTCCCATTTTCCGTCAGTAATAAGTTTTTGTGCAGCGTAGAGTCTCTTACGAGTGTCGGGGTTGTTGACGTCACGGAATATCCCGTCAAAATCAAACGTAGTGTGTCCCTCCGTGGCGGTAGGCAAGCTTCCCTCTTTACCAGACATTGTTAGTTCTGCCTCATACAAATTCTGAGTGCAAGGTGGTTAATATCCCTGGTCCGTTTAAGTAGAGTTTCAACTCTGCGAAATCTGGAACGTCCTATTTTCACTGATAAACCCCGATACGTTGGTGTACATAAACAATTTGATAACAGTATTTCATACGGAGAGGGCATAAAAGTTCTCATGGATTATCTTGGTAATCTTTAGATATGGGAAATTGTACAGAAGAAATACCCATTCTACTAGCCTAGTAGTTACATATACAGTGGTGGATCCAGGATTTGTGCAAAGGGGGGGGGAGCGGGTCCCGTTGAAAAAGGACAGCCCAATACGATAAAGGTCTGGATATGGAACCCAAAGCGGGGCCCGGGGGGGGGGCTCTCGGGTCTTAGAGGTTAATTTAGCCAATATATTCTATACATAATAATTAAGTTGGGGGGGGGGGGGCTGGCCCCCGACAATAATATTTAAATTGCGTCCAGAGAGGCCCAAATAAAGCAGCTCTACTCAAATTAACACCAAGTAAGCTAAAAATGGACGAGTTTATAATTGTCTTATATTTTAAAATAAAAAAAAAATGTTTGCGTTAAACGATATAAGCCTGAAACGTCCATTCTGCTGAGACGAGGTCCGTAACTGGCTGGTAATAATTTTATGAGGCAAGAAATATAAAGCGCCGATGCCGAAGCGAGCGCGAAAAATTTCGTTGGCTGAGGGTGTGGGGGCCGCCGAAGGCCCCCAGAAGCTCTGGCCTTATGTGCGAAATGCCTTGTTCTGGCCATTTCTGGCATCTTTTTGGTGTCTCTGCGCCTAGCTTTTTTTGATCTGTTTTCTACTGACAGTATAAGAATGTATTTCAGATAAATACATGTAAACGAATTATTGGAAGCCAAAATCACACACTTGAAAAAGCTACATAAAACTGATTCACTTGCAATTAGGTTCTTACTTTTGAAACAATATACGAAGTGGGGGATTACGAAGTGTGATTAAATAGTTAGCAACATATTTAAGAATTACAACACGGAAAAGTAAACCTAGGCCGTCGACCACCGTGTGGCATTATTCTCAGCAAAATAAAATTTATGACAAAACCAAGACAAATTTATGCAAAGCATTCAAATCGCCCTTGAAAATTGTGACTATTTCAAAGAAACTACAGAAACGGGGAACCCCAAAAAAAACCTTTATATACTCTTGTCCCCTGTTATTTTGTTCCTCCGATGCCCTTCAACTCCTGCCATTTTTAACTTAGCAGATGCATTTGAGAATTGATATAACAAATAAATACTCAGCATGAATGGCAAATGCGAGCAAATAGATAATCTGTTTTTGTATGTCAAAAAAATTGCAAGAACATCGTGTCTATAGTTGAAAGGCATACCCCGATCTGGTCGCACATGATGAGTGGCGTAATCCGTTGAGAGTTCAGGCTCGCGCTAGATATTTGGACTGACGCCTAGCACAGTTGAGGCGTCGTCCAAATATCTAGCCGAGCTGAATCTCACCGAGATTAGATGATGGCTGAGTCATGCAGAGCTGGCTTTACTGACTGTAAATTGGCTTTGGCAGATGAGATTTAATTGCAAAGCAGCGATCAAAAATATACAGATCAAAATAATTAAGCAGCAGCATTTCAAACCAAATTAACTTGATTGGAATAATTCCGGCCGGGAAACTCCAAAATGAAATTGCTTCTATATTTTACAAACTTGCCACTTCGGAGTGGGGTGTTAAAATTTCGTTTAACCACTTCTGTGCCACCGGTCCGATTTTGGGCCGATCACACAATCGCCTAGAGTGCACTGGGCGATTTGCCCCCGATTTGGTTCGATTTCAGTTGTCTGTTGTAATAGTCTTTAAACTGTCAAAACAATGTGTAATTTTTTACCTTGGAATTTGATATTTTACTTAATTTACAAAATGTTTTAAGGGGTTTTCGCTTAAACTTATCATTAAAGTACATTGAACATAACTTTTGAAATGCCAGATGTGTTTAAAAGTTGTCATTTACAAAGTTTCGATTCAATTTTTTTTTAAAAATTTAATAAATCACTTTCATAGTGCACATATCATACCAGCCTGAATAATTTACTACATGGTATTTGGTAATAAAACCCGAAATCGGTGTGGGGGTGGGGGTGTTGTAAGTGTTTGGGTATAGACAGGAAGTCGTGTTAGCTGTCTTAATCGAAGATAAAGCTACAAGGAGGCGCTTGATTTTATAAAAGAAAATACCAATTACTTGTAAACAAGCCTATAGGTTTTAAACTGATTTATACTAGGCCCTGTAGTTAATTTCTTATATACATGATTATTAAAGCAAGCGATAAAAAATTGATAGACTTTTATTCCCATTGCTTTGTATCAATATTTGACGAAATAACGTCATTTATGTAAATGACGTCATAACAACACGTGCGCCCTAGATACCCGATCAAGACGGCTGCAGGTTCTGTTTGGTTTTTCGCGTCATGCCACCTGAACCAGAGTGAGGACAAAGCGTTTACTGATAAGCCAGGAGTAGAATATGTCGCTACTAGGGACTTTTTTGGGGGGTGGGGGGTGCCCCCCTTTTTAAAAGTGGGAGGGGGGGCAAAAGTATGTCACCCGCCCCCTTTTTTGTCAATTTTTTTCTGCAATCACGTCACACAATTTAGAAGTTTGCCCCCCCCCCCCCCCCGCGCCCACACATGTTAGTGATTGGTAGTAGTTTACTCACCTCCCCACACACACACATTTTAGTGTTGAAATAGCATTGTTTCTTCTCTTTTCTTGCAATGTCACATATTTAGCGTTGGTCCTCATTTTATTTGATTTTTAGAAAAGCCCCCCCCCCCTCCCCCCCCCCCCCCCCCCCCCCCCCCCCCCCCTCCCCCCCCCCCCCCCCCCCCCCCCCCCCCCCCCCCCCCCTGGCAAAAACAGTCCTACGCCTATGTCCTATGTAGTATTTTCATTGTTTCTGAACTTGGAACGCTCATCAGAGAAGTTGCACGTTCAACAGACTAATAGTCCATCTAATGAACGCCAAAACCCGCAACAAATTGCAAAAGAAGAATAATGCGATTAAGTAATGTTTATTGATATAGTAAAAGAGGTAGTTCAAAATTTATTATAAAATCCACCGGTTCAAATTTTGTTCAAATGGATCATGATTAACCATGAAAAAAATCCACCCGTATCAACAAAATATTGCTTATTTGAAATGTGAATGAACGATCATTGGTCACGAGTTAGCCAAATTAGTCGAACAAATTATAGTTCAGTTAGTTCGGAAGAATAATTGTCTGTTTATAAAGAAAAATAATGCAGAATTAAAGAAAAAAAAATGCAGAAGAGAGAGAGAGAGAGAGAGATGAGTGGGGATTAGACAATATGCATAGTGAAATTGTATATACTTTTAATAGTTTTGATTTACTGGTGGATTTTAAAACAGAAATTTACAATATTTGGTATACAGTTTGATTTATCCTAAAAGCGGTGAATTTCGCATTTTATAAGTTTGACACCTCGCGTGATTTAAGTAATATTAATTAATTTTAAAAACACACTAGCATGAGTAATCCTCGTTGCATTCACTATTCAATTACTATGTTTAATATTTCGTTTTATCACATAATCTACCCCTTTATCCAGTTGATATCACTTGTGTGATATATTCTTTCATATCACATAGCTCATAGTATGTATTCCTACGCACAAATTCCAATCAACGATATTATTAAAAATATTGATGGAAGTGAAACATTATGAAAACCACATAATTTAATTATTTTATGATAATTAGCTAAGGATCGAAAAGGCCTGTATTTGCAAGTCAAAAATGTAACACGCCCCCCCCCCCCTTTCTACCTCCGTTCCGCTGACACTGAACGACGACGTTTACTCTATAGAATCTCCCAAGTGTTTTTGATCAATCGAATAGACCACATTACGAACAAACAAAATATCCGGTTGTCAATATAAATTCTTTGATTTAATGGATATCAACTGATCAACTCCATCATGCACGCACGAACGCCACATCTTAGCATCTCTGCTTATGATTACATAAAGTTCCATCACGAAAACAGATGTAAGAAACCAAACACAATTCACAATAAAGCTCCACGAGCCCTCCTATGACACAGATAACAAAATAGGTCAGGGCGATGTACAGAACTCCATTCTTACTCGCACAAGAAAGGAGAGAGAGAAAAAAAAGACATCGCGCGTCATCGTATCAGTCCATCACTGCGATGACAATATTTTTCACACAATTTTCTATGTAATATTGACCTAAAAGTGTATTTTTTTCTCTCATTTACGATAATCGGGCTTATGATTTAAACATTCGCGACTGTCAATACTCTTATTTTTTTTAAATTCCCAACGGAACTATTTGTGAAGTGATCGTTAATGTGTAACGTTTGTAGGTAATTCGCTCATCAGGTAAGACAAAAGAGAGGATTTGAAATCACTTATTGCATTAGGCTTTAGTCTGGATAAAATATTGCTTGATAAAAAGAATCTCCATGGTTTGTGGTTTGATATGATGATTAATCCAACTCTGTTGGTTTTATCCCCTCGCCAAGCTCGGAGATAAAAACACACAACTCGTTGGATATATCATCATATCAAACCACCAAACCATGGGAGATCCTATATTATCATTGTGAAAGAATTTTACGAATAATACATAATTTTGAGTCAGAACTACTATCAAGTTAGAACATTGCCATCATATTTGAGAAAAGAAATATTTTCAATACATTTTACATTACAAATTTAATAATCACTTTTTTTTTGTTAAATTCTTCTCACGCATTTATCAATAATTTTAAACAGCGCTCTAGCTGAATAAAATATTTTGTTACGATTCAATAATCAAATGACAATTGCAAACTCTCTCCTCTCCTCTCTCTCTCTTCTCTCTCTCGTCTCTCTCTTGCCTCTCTCTCTCTCTCTCTTTCTCTCCTCTCATCTCTCTCTCTCTCTCTCTCTCTATAACCATTCTTAAACATCTTAACTGGCACAAACAATTTTCGATTCGTCCATTTAAAATATTAATATTAAGAGTATTTATCCTGCGTCTTGAGGAACGGCATTACCATCTCATGATGTCATGAATCAATTAAAAGTAACTGAAAGAATGCATATTCATTATTTGTAAATAAGAGTTCAATTCAATCTTTAATTATCATATGATTATTTTATTATTTAAAGGGCATGAACGTTTGATGTTTAAAAATGTTAGATTTTACTAGATTTTCTTTTAATGTTAACAATGCTCCTTATGGTATTCTAAAGTCAAGCAAAAATTTGAAGCTCATATTTTGTGAGTCAAGTAGAGATTAACAATTAGCTCTTACCATTCTAGCTCGAGCCTGTTTATATTTAGCATAAAGATTGCCTCACAGAAATACCATGTTTATTAAAACAAAATTAGATATGAGAAACAATTGTTTAAGAATAACTTGATTTGAAAAAGTCTTCTTTTTTAAACGGAAACGTATGTTCAGCAATTCAATATAAGTAAACAAAAACATGGATCGAGCTTGTTTACATAGTGAAGAATTGTAAATGCTGTATCTCGCTAGAACTCAACGATTTGCTGACCATTAGAAATACCCTAAATGAGCATTGTTAAACACTTAAAATGAAATCTTATGCCTAAACATTTTAGCTCAGAAAGCTGTCCATGTTCCTTTAAATCTATTTATTTAGTTTATTTATTGTAAATGTGCAGTTGGTAGGAAATGGGAATATATATATTTATGTAGGTCAGTGGTGCATCAATATCAGGTATGAGTTCTCCTGAAGAAGTCATTGTCAATTTTATTATAAAAATCAGCTGACAAGTTCTCTGGAGAAAAATGTCATTTTTATAAATAAAATCTGTGTACAAATTCTAGGAAATACTTTATCAATCATCAATTAAAATCAGGCACGAGTTCTCCTGGATAAAAAAACCTTGTCCTTATCAATAAAATCTGGTATACGGATTCTCCTGAAAAATTTTTTTAGTATTTCTGCCATGAAGATATTGGGTACGAGTTCTCCTGGACAAGTAACTGTCAATTTCATCATAAATTCTGGGTACGAGTCTCCCGGAGAGAAAATTATTCAAATAGAAATCTGGGTATTGTTCTCCTAAAAAAAAGAAAGTCATTCTATCATTTTTCTGGAAAAAAACGTGTCATGCTGGAATCAAAATTATGACACGAGTAATCTGATTAGAATTTATCATAAAATTTCGATAAATCTTTGACATGATAATTTTAGCTTAATATCTTTACACACAAAATTATATATGATTATACATCGATTGTTAGAATCGAAATTTGTTTTATTGAGATCATTCTCACAGTATTGTAATTATTGCAAACAAAACACAATACATTCTAATTACGATTCCGACCCTATCGGGTGCTTCTATATATAATTATGAGCGCTTCATTACGTGTAATACTTTTCACTGGAATACTTTACCCAGGTTTTATGAGGAAAACGAGAAAGTTTTGTTTTTCTCTCCAGTAGAACTCGTACCCACTTTATACGATAGAATTGACAAAGAGTTTTTTTCCTTTTTCAGAATTCATACCCACATTTCTACATGTACTTTATAAACTGACAGAAAAAAAAAATTCCAGAACTCGTACCCAGATTTGACAAATGTTTTCTCCAGGAGAACTCGCACCCAGATTTATTGATACAATTGACGTCTCCGGGAAACTTCACTTCCAGTGTAGGAAAAGGCACGTTTGTTTGCGAGGAGTGAAAAGGACAATGAACTAATTATTAAAAATTTTTAGGCAGGACGAGTTTTGTAATCCTGAGAAATCGGTGTACAGTATAGAAAAGTAAATTGTTGATTTTTTCACTGCCTATGACATTTTAACTTAATACACCGTAACACGTTACTTTTAAAGACTGAAACAAAGGGTCTAGCTGGATATAGCTACTACTATTCGTGATGTGAAACGTTTTACAAATGGTATTAGCTACATAACTGGGATGGGGGTCTGCAACTAAAATGGCGATGTGCGTCATTTTAATTTTATCTCGAACGGTAAATATTGGTCACTGCAAACAAATATCATTTATGATCAGTGTCCTTTAAGATTTATAATGTCTAAATGTGTTAGTGTAAATTGGTAATCAATGTAGATCTTCGTATTTCGTCTATCATATAAACTTTAAAAAGTAGAGGATTTCGGTCAATTTTTTAAATATTGGCCAAATACTGATTTTTTCACAGAATTTCGATGTAAATTGAATTGGACTTTTAAAGAATATATGTATTCTGTTTTGGAAAAAATACCCCAACAAAATTAATAAATAAACAATTATTTGAACTAGTTCTAAGTACCATCTACGTTGTAGCATTAATTTTAAAAACTGAATATACGATTATGATTATAAAATAGAAGGTATATTGGATGAAATAGAAACTGTAAATCCACAGGTGCGTGGACAGGACTTCGGTACCCCCCCCCCTTCTTTTATTTGAATATTAAATTCCTTGGGTATTTCGGGTGTATTTTTAATAAAATGTGCAACCTCAAAGTGTTCAGTTCAATGCAGATGCACAGAATCTTGCATAGATACCGTTTTTAAAAATTATAGCATGTAACTTAGGTCTATTTTCTTACATTTCCTTTACATACGTTGGTAGGGGATCTTTTACAGACGCTTTTCTACACGGTTATGATACGTTTTTCACAGCACAGCGGTATCATTATATTGATAAAGACATGCTTGCTAAAGGTTTACGTCTTTTGGCTTGTTTCCCCCTTCTTCCATATAGACCTGCTTTATATTTGTATCTTTCATCAACATATAGATATATTAATTGACAACTCTACTTTATGACAGACAGAATAACTTCAAACTCTCCATCGTCTCCTTTCCTTATTTATGTAATTAACATCCCGTCATCACCTGTATGTATGCTGTTTAGAATGTCTCAACTGATTCGTTCCGGGAAAGCATGTTCTGCGAATGATCAATTCTTAAATCGAGGCAAGATAGATGTAACAGGGATTTCAACAGCCTCGTTTGAAGTCAGCATTTCGCAAACCATGTGGTCGTTTGCAAATACAACCTATTGATAGATTTGTATGTTCTTCATTTTGACTGGATTAAGCCACCAAAATCCGCATATTTTGTCGTTTTATTCCCCAAAAGGTGTATCATATATATATGTATATACAGTGTGATACACCTTTATTAAAACGACGAAATATGCGGGTTTTGGTGGTGGATTTTATTTATATTATTTAGGGGTGGGTTTTATTTACATAATTTATTATTTGGGAGCAAATGATACAATAGTTCATTATCTGACAACCGAGCCCCTGTGGATTAAGCAAGTGACTACGTTTGCCTTCAGGATCAAGATAAAAGGGCTTTTGTAAACGGTCAACAGGGCCGGGGATGCTTAAACTCTCCTGTAGATACCCGATCCCATCTCTGAAGTTTTCGCGTTTGCCGTATAATTTATGAGATTTATCCCATACTGACTTCCTAAATCAAAATGTTGCAAAACAAAGTAGTTAGACTATTTATTTTCAGTCTGATTAAAACAGACCTTCAATCTCGCTCCCCCCTTTTTCTCTGTCCGCCCTCCCCCCTTTTTCTCTGTCCGCTCTCGTTTCAACGAGCGGACGAGAAAAAAAGGGGGGGGGGGGAGCGGAGATTGAAGGTCTGGTTTTAATCAGACTGATTTATTGTACGATTGCATTGCAACTTCCGGTATAAACGAAAGTAGGAGCACTTGTAGTTGTAGTTTCGATTTATCGATATTCAGCATCGAGGATATATCACCTTTAACTTGAGTTAACATAAGAATATCACAGTATTGAAGTATAGTACTGATATTAGGGGATCACTGAAATTAACTTGAATGTGTAGTTAGTAATTGAATACCGACCAATCGCAGTGAGACTGAATGGCGAAATCGTTATATACACGTTATTTTTATCAGATGGCTATATAGATCTATATGGTCTAAATGTTGATTTCATTAATTGTATCGTATTAGTTCATGCTGAAGTCAGGGTATTTTAACAAAAGGACATGAGATGGATTTTGTGAGAAAAAGAAAACTTTCTGGAACAGGAAATCAGCTGGACCCAAGCTCCAAACAAAAAATAAAAGCCTTGTTTGATAAAAAGGTGAAATATGAAAAGTCGGAGAACTGGCAACTACCATCACTAAAACATAACGAATGCAGAAGGTGGGCACATCCACTTCTCCAGAGAATGAAGGAAAGGCTGAACAGTGTGAAAGACATGTTGAGTGATAAGGAGATTTATTCATGGCATGAACATACAAAATTCATGAACATTGCAGGCAATGTTATATCTACTGTGAAACAAGTGATTCACCCAGAACTTTGTACACAAGCATGGTGCAAATTTTATGAAATTCTGTCTGTGTATCCCTTGATTAATTATGACCTTGAGACGTTAAACTCAGTCCATCTCTGTGAGGCACCTGGAGCTTTTGTGACAAGTCTGAATCATTATCTTGTGACAAATGGTAAGTATTAAAAGTTAGTTTATAAGAGTATATAAAGGGTACCCTGAGATTTTTCGGAAGAAAAAAAAATGTGCAAAATTCAAAAGTGTACACTCTAAAAAGCTAAGATTCTCTCTCGTTACAGATTTCTGTTTGTCTGACACTAAACATTAACCCACAAGGCATTTTAGAAACCATCATTATAAAACTGGATTCAGGGGGCAGATCATTCAAACTGCTAGGAATTTTTTTGTATTTCTGGTGTGCAATATAATAGTCCTTAAGAATATGGAAAATCATAGAGTCATAGAACCATTATAAAGTTATGTGAGTCAGCTGTAAACAAAGAATACTTTGGAATGAAGATCACCTTAAAGTTTTAATTATATGATGTCCCTATAACTATCAATGTCAATTAAATTGGATTTTTCTTCTTCTTGATATGATTATGAAACAATTATGAACATTAAGAGTTGTGAAAATGAATTCTAGAATATCAAGGAACATGGACATGGTTAGGAAGCACCTTGAATCCCTACTACGAAGGAAACCCCCTGGGTAAGATGATTGATGATGACCGCTTCATCAGAGGAAGCGTGGACTACTGGTACTTCGGGGAAGACAACACCGGAAATCTCATGGACACCAGAAACTACGAGGGCCTTCTTACTATAGCATCAACAATGGGAGACATTCAGCTGGTATGTTCTTTGCTACAATGCAATAGATGCATTTATCACTTCATGTGGGATATTTTGCACTTATGGTCATAATAATGTAGACACAACTATTGAAGAAATTTGTGATCAGAGTCGTACAGTAGAGGTGAGGAGTAATTGATCATTTTGTCCATCAACAGTTGTGAGAATATCAGCAGGATTTATGAATACCCCTTTATCCCAAATATTTGTTGTCATGAAATAAGTATTGCTCATATTTGTAAGTCAAATGTCCATTTCATTTACTCTGTCAGATGATGATTCGGAAACTTGACTTGTGAAAATGTTTTGGTAGAAGATGTGACGAGTACCTGTCACAAACATGTTTCTTGTCAGGGATTCAGAAATAGTAGTGTAGCGGACAGTATAAAGGGAACTTATACTGCCTCGCTAGTGAGCTAGCTTTTCTGGCGATGTGGTAGAGTTCCTGTCTTGATCACGCAAGTTTTAAAGCAACGGCGAGCGTGGTCAGCACCTGGATGGGTGACCGCTACACGTTACAGTAGTCACAAATGAAAGTTAGGGGACAGTATTTGGTGCAAAGGTTGGTTATGTGAAAGTAAGACAAATGTAGATTTTGAGGTCATTAGGTCAGTCATAATAGCATGTATTTTTTAGCCTTTGGCAAGACACTCTATGACTAACTGTTTAAAATGAATGGAAGGTGCTAAGCTTTTGACTGTTTTTCAGGTTACAGGTGATGGCTCCATTGACTGCCAGGACGACCCGGGAGAACAGGAACAGATCGTCTCCCTTCTCCATTACTGCGAGGCTCTGGCCGGGATACTCATTCTCTCCCCGGGAGGCAGCTTGGTTTTGAAGAAGTTCACTATGTTTGACAGTGAGACTGTCAGTTTGATGTATATACTGTGCTGCTTATTTGAAGAGGTATTTGTTTATATACCTACAACAAGAAAATTACAGTTGTATTATATACCATATGTACTTGCCCATAGGTAGATTCACGTATTTTTCAAGGTTACTTTGGAGGGTTTTGCTATTGACCTGCTCGTAAGTCGGTACTACTTAACTTTTTGCCGAAATCGATTGAAAATTTCAAATCAATGTTCTGATGTTATTACAAAATATAAATAACAAGATGTCAAAAAATAAATGTCAAGTTTGTTTGTATATATAATGGGGATATGAAAACAATGATGGAATAATTTCAGTATAACCTCATGCATTTATTGTAACAGTTTTATAACTCCTGTAATACAAACAAACTAAACGTTTAGTGATAATACTGAATATCAATATATCAGAATACTGATATCAGTAATGTTATTTTAAAACATCTCGTGAATAGTCTATAATTTTGGACGCAAATACATTTTATCCTTTTGGCATAATACGACATTCTTGCAAGTCAGACTGAGTTTTTAACAAAATTAACTCCTAAAAATCTGATACAATGAAGGTGAGCATTTGACACTCTCACAAAACAAATATTTCTGATTTAGTCGTAAATATTTTTCTGTTTTGTAGGTAAATGTTTTCAAACCTGCAACCAGCAAAAGTGGAAATTCTGAAGTGTATATAATATGCTTAAACTTTCATGGACTAGGAGAAAGAATGAATGATTTTAAACAATTCTGCAGGCCATTTTTTGGTGAGTGTCATTGTTTTAAATGTCAATCTCATGTACAGTGTATACACACACACATATCAGAATATTCTAAATGTGAAAGTTCAAGCTTGTGTGTTATTATATAAATATTGCATGTATTTGAGGGTAATAGGGCTGTGTATCGGGTGAAAATTTCGTATCACGATATATTGCAATATTTTCAAAATAGAATATCAACAAGCTTTTCTCTTATTTCATTGATTTAAAAATTGATTTCTATGCAGCTATACAGAATATATGAAAAATAAGAAACAAGACTTGGTTGCTAACTCCATTGCTCTACAGGAATTAGAAAAACTTCTCTTGGGTGTTTAGAATAATCACAGAAATGTTTTCAGCTATATTAAACGTAGAAAACATAAATTCCTACGCAGCACAGTTAAGGCTGAAGGTAAGGGGGCGTGTCCTAATATCTACTTAGGAATGTATTTATGACATCACACAAAACACACAAAATAGCGGGAACACTGGCAATATCCTGTAATTTAGAATTAATAGTTTATTTAATGCACGGAAGTATAGTACTACACAAAACTTACATTAAACGGCTTTGTTGGTCGTGAGTGTAGTCTGACACCCTCAAATATAAACAAAACATCGATCGCGATGCACTTATTATCATGACGTCATCCGATCTAGTGTGACGCATTTCGTGATCTAGAGGTGGGCGGATCAATTGTTTTTGTCAACGAAAAAAATTAATTTAGATGTAAATGCAAATATGATTGAAATATTTAAAAGACAATTAATTTGAGCACAATGCCCACCTTTATAAATTCACTAAAATTATCTATCTATCCCGTAGGAACAGCATTGACGCCTTATTTATTGATAAGGGGGGATATGTTGAGTCAGTGGGTCATGCATATCGATTCATCAGGGCATGCCCTAAATTCACCACACTGTGTTGTTAAGCACAACCAAATACATATTAAGCTATTTGAAAACGTTGTACTCCTAATGAAATCTTAGAAATAAATTGTCTATTTGAAATCGAGGTTGCAGATGACTGGTAAGAAATTCAACATACGATACAATATATTATTTTTAACAATTATAAGTCAAAATCTGTAAAGGAATGCAATGCAATCCATAAACTACAGAGGTTTATAAAAACATTCATGAATCAAAGTTAGGATTTCAATCCCAATATGCCCTTGTAATATTGAAATTTATTGATAATCACAATACTGGTGTGTCAGTTTGCAAAAACCACGTGATGCCGAGTCACGTGATCAATCTAAATATGAAATATAATCGTCCTGAATATGTATTTGCAGTCCTGTATATTTTTATTAATTTTCAATAAGTTCAAGATGATTATATCCATTCAAAATAAATGATGTTTTTCGATCGCATATTTTCAAGCGAATGTTTCCTATTGGCCACCTTAACTGTGCTGCGTAGCCTGAACATTTTCGCAGATATACCAGTATTTGAAAAACGTATCGCAATACGATATTTTTTTATTAACGAATTGCAATATATCAGAATACTGGTATTATCGCACAGCCCTAGAGGGTAACATTGAAAGTTTCTACCTCGAGAAAAACATTGTCAACCAAGGCTTAGCCAAGGTTTACAATGGTTTTTTGAAGGGTGAAAATTTTTAATGTTATCCTCAACTACATGCAATATTTGTTTTGTTATACTGAATACTGGAGCAGAGAAATTTTGTGTGGAAATTTTGGAAGTCAAACTAAAATTCTTGACTAGGAGGTCACCCCTTCATTATTCGTCACATGTTTCTTTTTACAGAGGGTGAGAACCCTGACTTCCGATTCCCCGAGGACTGTCTCCCTCCGGAGTTCATGTCCGAACACATCAGGATTTGTTCACAGTTCACTGATCTCCAGATCGAGACGATCGACTGTAACCTGAACCACTATCCCTGTGTGTCTGAACACTACAATCAGTGGATGGAAAATGTTAAAGACGCCTGTGCTGATTTTTTCTTAAACACGTACAATCTTCACCCCATCCCTGGACAGAGGAAGATGCTGCCGTACAAAAAGGTATCTGTTAAGTGTAAATTTTTCATCAATATCTATACTAATTAAAGTTGAATTGAATTCCTGAATGTTCAGCAATGATAGATTAAAACACCAGCACGTATCTGACTCTGAGAGCTCACTCTGCATTTTGTTATTTTAATATTGGACTTCCCAGCTTTTGTCTCTGTGTATATTTATTTATTTATTGACTCATCCTGTCCATGGGGACTTTGTGTAAATTTTCAATATATAGAGCTTTTCTAAAATTTTCAATGCTTATACACTCACGGAATAGATTGATGTGAAGTCATTAGACTGAGTAAAATTTTTTTAATAGTGTAACAATATTTAATTCCTATTGATAATTCACACTACCTGAACTTGGAGCTGCAGAAGTATCTGCAATCTTTAGCTCACCTGAGCCATAGTCTCAATTGAGCTTTGTTCGTTGTCTGTTGTCATTATAAAACATTTTTTGCTTCTCCACATTCAACCAAACTTGACATAGTATCCTTAGGTAAAAAAGGTTCATCATATTGATTGAATGAGGGAACGTGCTCTTTTCCAAGGGGAGATAAGTAAATATTGCATGAGGTGTTCTTATAAAATATATATATAACTTTGTTTCACTTCTTTCCAGTACCTCTCAGTGCATCAGTATAATACGAAGTCTTGTCCAAGATTTAAAAAAAACAACCCACCAAACTCAATTCGATACTTGAAGGCATACAAGTACACAATTTTCCTGGTTTTGAGAAGAGTAATCTTCCCCTCTTTATTTATCTTGTTATTTTGCAGCAAAAGGTGTTTAGCACACTTAATTTTAATGCACATGCTCATCCTACTTTCAGAAAAAGAAAACTGGTAAGGGGTGGTGTCAGGACAAATTATCTCCAGCTGTAGTATTTGGAAGAAACAGGAAGGGAACTTTCAATGACAGACAAAAGATAGCGGGAGCATCTCTACAGGAACAAATAAGATTGATTGATCCATACAAAGTAGAAAAAACAAAGACATTTTGTTTTCAAGTAAGCTATTTAATGTGCAAGGACTGTTCCATTTCAATCAATTTAGGGAGGGGGAACACCACATTTTTAGATCCTCCAGCCAATGAGAAACGAAAAAAACAATTAATATTGTTATACGTTCATGTAAAATACTCGAATCTGATTGGACAAGGAACAGTTGACAAAATATACTGTTTTCCTCTGAGAATAGAAAAACACCCTCCAGGGTGATAGTATCTAGCAACGGGAAACATTACTTGACGACGGGTAACATTCTGAAAAAATTGTTACATGCGTCAAATTTATGCGCGTACGGTTCGCCGTAGATTGTTAGACGACGTCGTTTGAGCGTTTGTGAAACGCGAATTACCAGAATGCATGTACGAAACATCGCATGACAGTGATCAACGTCAACAGACGAAATGGTTTGTTGTTTTTATAACATTCAGTATAACAAAATAAATATTGCATATAGTTGAGGGTAACATTGAAAATTTTCACCCCTCGAAAAAACCATTGTCAACCTCGGCTACGCCTCGGTTGACAATGTTTTTCTCGGGGTGAAAATTTCAATGTTACCCTCAACTAGCATGCGAAAATTTATATAATGTATAACATCTTTGAGATCAATGTAAATAAAAAAAAAATGAATTTGTTTGATTCTTAGAGAGAGATTATGTAGAATTCTTTGTTTTCCCCAGTCAGGGCTGGAAGCTGTGAAGGAGATAGAAAGCTGGACGTTATCACATGGGAGGCCGGTAGTGGAAGTACAGAGTTCCTGTTTCTGTGCTGGAAAGCTTGTGCAACAAATCAATCTTCTGCAGGTACTATACAAGACACTTTATATTTTACTAAGTTCGAGGTCTTTACACTGTAATCAGTCTAATCAAAATGATATTCTCTGATCCACTCAATAGTTCAACACACAGGGATATATGTTTATTATTTATGTTTATTTACAGTCTGCAACATTTTATTTAAAAATTCCTATTGTTCCATATGTATGAATGAAAATATGTGATCATAATACATCATAATCATGGTGCACCGTATGTGACACATTTTAAAAAAATAATCTATGTTTTTATATGCATCCAAATATAAATACAGTCAGAGTCTTTAAACTCTCTCATCATTTGCAGTTCTGTGATTGGCTAAGGCAGTCTCATGATTACTCATAATCTTTAGTTATTAGAATATGATGTTGTCAGATGTAAGTAGCAAGTATGCAATCGGAATCTATCATGCCTATGGCATTGGGTGACATGACACTCAAAGGTGTTCCTGTTACCTCGAGGCAATATTCTGGTGTGTCGTCCTCAAAGTCATGCAACATATGTACAGTTGAACTTCGATATCTCGAACACTGATATCGAGAATACCATGGTTATGTCGAACTGATTTGGAGGTCACAAACACCTATTTTCTTAGTACAATGTATTTCTATACCTCGATATCTCGAATTCACGGATATCTCGAACTTTTTACTTGGTCCCATCAAGTTCGAGATAATGAGGTTCGACTGTTTATTGATTAGTTTGATAAATATTACATAGTTAGCATAATGTACACAAATGTATTATGAAAGTTTAGATATTTTGAACAAGAAATTCATAACTTACACCGACATAACACTCGCCCCTTTCTTGGTTGTGTACATGTAAATTACCCGGCAAGGTCTTGCACCAGAGTAAACAGACTGATGTACATTGTGTTAAAAAATTGAAACACTTTTCAGAGGTATGACAGATCTGATGCCCAGATCCTGGACCTGGTTATAGAAGCTCTGTCTGTTTTGTATTCAGTGAGTCGTACTCCACTGACACTCACTGTCAGCGACACAGTTCAGGGGCAGATCACTCTGCAGAACATCCAGGACCTGGACTTTGTGAATAAGGTAAGCTGTCTACTGACACTGTCAGCGACACAGTTCAGGGGCAGAACATCCAGGACCTGGACTTTGTGAATGAGGTAAGCAGTCTACTGACACTGTCAGGGACACAGTTCAGGGGCAGATCACTCTACAGAACATTCAGGACCTGGACTTTGTGAATGAGGTAAGCAGTCTACTGACACTGTCAGGGACACAGTTCAGGGGCAGATCACTCTACAGAACATACAGGGTCTGGACTTTGTGAACAAGGTAAGCAAGTAATGTATCAACTGATCAGCAATTTTTAATAATTTTGTACTTCAATGATAGAAGAGCAAGATGGAACTAGACTAGAGTTTTTGATATCGAGTTCTTTATTTTTTGGGTACATTAAAAAAAAATCTCTTTCAGTGTGTTAGTGTGCCTTCTGTAGATGTTGGAAACGGAGATACTGGGAGTGATGAAAATGTCTGCCATGTGATGGGTGTTTGCTCAACAAATGAAGTGGGGTCACAAATTTTCTTACTCAAAGAAGTTATTTTTCTGCTTCAGGTAAAAGTAATTTTTTGAAAATAATCCAAATACACTTACAATACTGGTATATGTAGTACAGCTGTGCTTTAATTTTAAATTTTGGAGCAGTGAATCAAACTAATTGGTACCAGTCTTATTAGGGCCCCGCTGAGTATCGGCGGG
>CAJDSM010013819.1:13223-27617 GCA_903981925.1 Ostrea lurida | reverse complement strand
GTATTGAATTATTTAATTAAGATAAAGACTATTAGCACGCGTATTTTACCAGGACTTTTAAACTGCGTAGATTCCTTCTGAGATCTCTGTAAGTCGCGAAATGCGGTTTTGTTCTCGTTGGGGAAATCCCTGTTTATGCTTGACCACTTGTCCGTAAGGACCTAATAAGACAGGATATTCATGCAATTACATAGGTAATGTTTAGATCACAAACATTGTTTTTGTTTTAACTAAATCCAAGTATTACGGCATCATCAAGGGGTGAAATTAAGCATATGTAAAATCAGAAGTTAAGATAATTAGTATTTTTTCTAGTTGATATCACTTGCCCTTACCTGCAATAATGAGTATATCTAAATAGATATATTTTACATTTCGGCATTGAAATTATAATATTGGAGCTAAAACTAGAAAGCCACAGAGAGTGGGGAACTACTTTTTCATGCAATGTGTTATTGTATTTTGGAGCGTGTTATGGTAGTGTCATTTTCAAAAATTATTGCACTTAATGGATGACTTGCTGTGTTTTGAAGACTCAACAGCCATGTCTCAATATGATCAAAATTGATTGTTAGTTGATTTTTTTGGAATGATTTTATGGTTGCAGGAAAGCGGGTGAGTAAGATTATGGGACTATATATTGCACATGTTACAACTTTAGGATATGTTATTCTTTCTTTATATCACAACAAATTACTATTTTTTTACAAGTTTTGTACGTCTTGGTGAATGTTATAAACCTTTTCTCAAAGCATTTAAGGAGTAAAAATTGAAATTTTTTGCATTAAGTCACTTCATTGTACATGCAAATAATATGGCCGTTTAGCAACCGCTTAAGGCAGAGCTTCTGGGGCTCTTAGGCGGCTCCTAGCCCCTCGCCACGATTTTTTTTCGCACCCTTCGCTCGGCGATTATGTTTGTCTCATGAAATATGAAGCCTAGTAAGGCCTGTAGGCTTCATGTTTTTGTTTAAGACAACATAGATCAATACGGCAAGAAGTACGCATTACATACATAACCTTATTCTGGATTTTATCTTAAGGAAACATATTAGTAGGCCAATGTTATTTTCAAGGGAAGCTCGGTTTGTAAAAACTGCAGTTAACAATGGAAGATAGCTAGTCTGTACCGTCATATTCATCATGGCTGTGTTTCTCATGGTTTGATCTGAAGGGGGTTCGGAGGAAGGAGGAGAAGAAAACGCATTCTCTGAAAGATTCTGATTTGATAAAGTTTCCTCAACTGGATGCTCTTAGGAGGGAAGTCCAGCACTCTACGTCAAATGTCCAAATGTGCATGACTTATCATATCAATCAAAAATCAAGATCTCTGGAAAATAATAATACTCCAAAACAATCATGGTAGGTACTGATTTCACTATCATCCATGTAGCTCCCCACGTGTCAACTCTTATGAATAGTAGCTGTTGATTCCGGCCTGGCCTCAACAATAAACTGAGAATAGACTTTAAGTCAAAATTTTGATTATATATAAATGTGACTTAATTAATTTGTTTATTTGTATTATGAACGGTATTTAGATTTAAAGGTAAACTGACAGTTCGATAAAGAAATCAGACGATTTACAATTTGAAACCTTATGAGCTTTTCATACAAAATATATGCTTCAGAGTTCGAGTCAAGTGGTAATGCTTTTGATGACAATTTTTATGAAGAAATAGGATTCTTATATTTTTCGGGTGATGCAGGTAATCACGAATTATTAGAAGTAAGAACTCGGATCAATGAACGAGGCATTGTATGAATGTTTTACCTGATGCCAAAATCGGGTGATAACCTGCATATCAGCCGAAACAAATATGAGCTTATTTCTGTATCATTTAATTTTAGGATTACACAAAAAAACTGTCATTAGACTTTACTTGTATGTTCAGGTATGTGATATCGAAAATCCTCAATTTTTAAACGCAATGAGAAATCGGCGCTATGGTGATCACGTTGAAATAAATTTAAATGATAAATATCATGTATAGACCTATACTTTCAAGCTGCAGTTGTGTTCCTTTTTGTCAGGTTATTTCATTGCGCCCTTTGAATGTTATGCGTTTGTTATTTGTTTTTCTTATTCATCCTGGAACGTTTAGTGGTATAGAAGACATAGGAATTTATATTCTTTAATTGTATTGCTATTATGAGGAGAAAGCACAGGCAGGAAAAGCAGACATTATGAATAGTACATGTAGGAAATTCTGGTCAATGTTCAATTCAAATGGACTACTATTAATTTTATCTTGATGAAGATGTTTTACCCAGTTATATAAAAGGCAATCATTATGGAAGGTAAAGAAAATAGTTCTTAAAACATGAATGAGTTATGAAAATGTAAGTCGAGTATCAATTTAAAACAAACTGGCTATACAAAATTGAATATTGGTCAAAAATGAAGGGCTGGCAAGAAGCGAGATGGGATGGGTTTCAAGATTTGAAAGCTATGTATTTTATATTAAAAATGATTAAAGATCAGTAAAAAGGACCCAAGTAATTTGGGTTTTTTAGCTCACCTGAGCGAAGGCTCAAGTGAGCTATTTCTGCATAAAATTTGTCACGTGTCTGCGTCTCGTCGTCGTCGTCGTCGTTGTGTGTACGTAAACTTTTACGATTTTTCAACTTCTTCTCAAGAACCGCTGTGCCAATATTCACCAACTTGTACAAATCATATCTTGGGTGAAGGGGCTTTAATTTGTTCAAATGAAGGACCAGGCCTATCAAAAGGGAGAAATCACGCGGCAAATGCAAAAGTTAAGGGTGGTGTCCCGATTTAAAATCTTCTTCTCAAGAACCACTTATGCCAGGAAAAGCTGAAGATTTATATGGAAGATGTGGCCGTATGATAGAGGAGATTCAAGTTGTTCAAATCGATGACCTCGGGGTAGATGGGGCCTCAATAGGGGATCAAAGTTTTTACATATGTTATATATGGGAAGATCTTTAAAAAATTCTTCTTCTCAAAGAACCATGGCAGGAAAAGGCGAAATTATTGGAAGCTTTCCTGGATATAGAGGAGATTCAAGTGTGTTTAAATCATGACCCTCGCGGGGTATCGATGGGGCACATAGGGATTCCAAAGTTTATACATATGATTGAATATTAGGGAAAATCTAAAAAAAAAAATCTCTTCTCAAGAACCACTGGGCAGGGAAAAGCTGGAAATTTATATGGAAGCTTTGATATAGAGAGATTCACAGTTTGTTCAAAATCTGGACCCCGGGGGTCGAATGGGGCCCCAAAGTTGGATCATAGTTTTTGCATATGATTATATAGGAAAAATCTTTAAAAAATTTCTTCAGACACTGGCAGGATAAGGCTGAATTTTATATGGAAGCTGTCCTGATATAGACTGGAGATTCAAGTTGTTCAAATCATGACCTCTGGGGTAGATGGGGCCACAATAGGGGATCAAGTTTTAACGATGCGATACATGAGAAATATCATCTAAAGAAATCTTTTTCTCAAGAACACTGGGCCAGAAGCTGAAATTATATGAAACTCTTCCTGATATATGTGGAGATTCAAAGTTTGTTAAACATGACCCTCGGGGATGAATGAGGCCCAAATAGGGGATCAAGTTTTACATGGCAGATATATTAGAGAAATTCTTTTAAAAATCTTTTTTATTGAACAAAGATGGATGTTTACCTGAAAAGCTTCCTGATATGGAGTAGATTTTAAGTTGGTTCAGATAATATTGCATCAACCCGCATAGGGGTTTTAGATTAGTCCAGGTGGTATATTTAATCTCAAACACTGCTCTTCTAGTGAAGAGCTTGGTGCTCAGGTGAGCGATGTGGCCTTGGGCCTCTTGTATTAGTTTCATATATCCTACAGTTTAGATAAAAATGGTGTTATGTTCCTGGACCGGACAGGAAATTGGACAATTTCTGATATTTACTTATTATATATTTTAATTTTAATTTTCTTCTATTTGTTTGTCACATTTAGAAGTTTGCTTTCCCCTTCAAAACAGAGCAGTGTCTTTGTGATTTTTTTTTCTTTTTGCTTGTCACAGTTTTTAGAAGTTTCACCCCCCCCCCTTTCTTCAACAACAGTTCTACGCCTATGATGGGGATTTTATTTTTTATGATAAAAAATGTAATGTGTGCCGAATACACAATACAAACGGTAGCTAGTTTCAAATGACACACTAACAATAAAACTAATCAAAACGATCTAAAACTTTTTAGAATTTTAATCATTCAAATTCAGCGAAATATAAACATGACACACCAGTACAAAAGACAGATAGGTTATACTCAGCTTGAATAATTGTTACATCTGCCCAGTCCATCACTCCGGGAACCATCCCACGGCGCGCACACAAGTTGAGCGCATTCAATTCTATATTGGTCCTGGAAAGGCACTTCCTGTGATCATGTGCTGCGCGTCACATCCGACGATCTCCAAGTGACGTCACAGAACAGCTGATGCAACAACTCGTACAAAGAATAACATGTATATTAGATTTTCGTAACAATAATCTTTTTTTTCATAACTAGGTGTATACAATGTCGTTTGGAGTAGTGTTACTACGAAAAATTACCTGTATTTTTTAAACTTTGTATACATGAATAGATAATGAGCAATAGAATTGCATGTAACGGAAATCTTTATGAATGAATTGATAGATCGTGAATAGATCAATGAATGAATAAGAAAAAGAAATGAATATAATAATACAAGTAAATAGAAAAACAAATACACATGAAGTTAGTTAAATACAGTAGAATATAAAAAATATAGTTGTGGACTTATGGGACATACAAAATGCATGTACATTGTTCAAGTAAATAGCCATTGTCTGAACCCATGGGTTTTCTCTCTTTTACACACTGCATTCATTGAATACAGTGTAACGGAGAGAAAACCCGTGGGTTACAACAAACTCATTTGTTACCACTTTATCATGGAATACTGAAATGCAATTGCTATTTCTGTAATGTGAAAGAACATTGTATTGTTTCAAACTACCATGGTACATAAATTAAGAATATATGATTGAGATCATCGGAAATTTGACTCATGTGTACAGATGGCGAGATTTTAATATTCCATGGCAACCAATTCTTAAGCTATATAAATTTAGTTAGCATAATATAACTTTTTATGTATTACACACACACACACACACACACACACAACCACACACACACAACACACAAACACAAAAAGGTGAGATAATGATATACATAACTTTCATAAGATGTATATGGTTGCATTTTCTTGTAATAAATGTCAACAAATGGCCTAAAATTGATCCCCCCAAAGAGGTTAGAATGCGAAAACATTAACTTCAAAAACAATAGGTAATCCACTTTTTATTTATTGATGTTTTATTATGTACATTTATATTTGTTCTTTAAGTAGGTAATAAAATTGGTATATCAGTAAAATTAGGTTGTTTAGATTTTTTCCCAATGTTTTAATGTTTTCGGGTATAAATAGCGCACTAGTAAACCTGTTACTACTTTATGATAAAATACTAAAATGTAGTTGTAATGGCAACTGAAGTATTTCTGAAACATGAAAAAACATTACATTTATGACAAATTAAATTCATTAGGGATATCATATTGAAAAATAATGAAATTTGACTTTGATATTTTTCATATTACCATGGCAACTAAATTTTGAATCAAAATATTTTTAGTAAGCAAATGTGACATCGGTTGATTTTTTTTTTAATTGTACACATAAGGGGACATATTAACCCCTACATAATTTTCCATAGCTCTATATGGGTGCATTTTCCTGCAAATGACGTCATAAAATGGCCTAAAAATGTGGGCTTTTTAAAAAAAAATGGTAAAAAACCAAACAATGATTTTTCAACCCCAGAAAGAATAGATAATGCAACTTTGAGTCATGTGTGTTTTATCATAAATATGCTATGATGACCCCAATCAAACAATCAAGAAATATGCTCATGAGTAGCATTAATCTGTGTATTCTTGATCAAAAAAGGCCAAAATTGAGCATTTTTAACCACCTTGGGAACCATTTTCAAAGTATTCTTGTTACCATGGTAACGAGACCTCAATTACAATTTTGATACCATATTCTATGAAAAGATATCAAACACTCCCTATATGCCAAACTTCAGCAAAATCGGTGAGGGTTCTTATCCACCCCAATATTGAAATTTCGGGTGGTTACAGAGAATGAGTCTTGATTGTTCAATTTAAATATCATGTACAAAAAGTGCAAAGAGGTCAGAGATCATTTTATGAGAAATTATGAAGATTTCATTATCATACACCTGCCTTTTTTTCAATTGACCATATTATGGTATCAGATTTCCTATCGGTCTGCCAAGTTGGCATCCGCATGGTACAATATGCATGAAGATACAGTCAATGCTACAATACAGTTTTCATAACTTAAAGATTTTAAGGGATTTTATACTTTTCTGTTTTAATACGTTTATCTAAGACGGGACATATTATTTATTTTGTAATTTTAGTACGTCTAGTATTATCTCCAAGATCGAAATCATAATGTACAGTATAATTAAGGTATAGTTCCATGAACTGTACAATATTATACTCGTACCATTCAGACTTGTGATCGATGCAACATTATAGTATTGTCACATACAGGGTTGGCATGTTTAGGGCAAGGTGGTTTTTACCATGCGGTTTTTACCGGTAAAAACTGCCCTGCCGAAAACATGTTTAAGGCACTTAAATTGCCGTAAACCTATAGCCTGGGCCAATTTATGTACAATTTTGCTGCTAAAATTTTTATTTTCTAAATGAGACTAAGTTAAAGATAATGCAGTATATTGATTTAATTAAACAAGTGCTACATTGAACTCCCTTCTGTTTAAGGTATACAGATAAGCTAAGATAACAGGATATATTGCAGGATGTTGTTTCAGAACTACTGATGGGATTCTCACACTCGAGTGATACAAACAATTAGCCTGACACCAGGCAGCTAGCAATACTTTGGAGGGTGTGTTCCCGAATGCCCATCGCTTAAATATCAATCAATTAACTTGGGTGTGATAGGGGTTCCAAAGAGGAACGCAGGTAGACTTTCCTGTGTTTACGTGTAGTTTGTATATTATTATGGAGAGAAGAATCTTCACTTTTTTATTTGGAATACGAACTTGTGTTTATTCATATATTTTACACGTAACTTATAACTAATTCAAAAAGTAACATTGTTAAAATGATAAAAATTAGTTTGACTATATATAATAAATAAATTCATGATTGGTTATCCAAGCTGTTATAGTCATTAAAATCTCAGTACCACTGAGATCATCAATTCATTTGATATTTATGATAAAACAATCAATGTTACGTGGGAAGAAGGAATTAAGTAAGATTGGTAATATTTTTTGGAAAGACAGATGTAAACTAAAGATATCAACTAAGTTAAGGCATGATAACAAAGATAAACTTAAAAAAAAAACTGCATGTCTGTGGTACATTTAATGTGACTATTATTGTATTTGGAAAAAAATGTGAAAATAGGATAATATGATTTGTGCCAATTTTGCAATAAAACTTATGATATATTAAGTACATTTTGTTATTTGAAGTGTTTTTTCTTTTTAGTATTAAAACTATAATTTGGGGAAATCAAGTCAACAAAAGAGGATGATATTCCTTTAAACATGAAATAGGACTTATTTAATGTACACAGGTGCTTTAAGGCACTTTCCGGCAGTTTAAGGTGGTAAAAACCATTTTAGGGCACTTTAAGGCAGTTTACGGCAGATGCCGTGCCGAAAATAGGTTTAGGGCTGCCTTTTTCCCAACCCTGCATCTAGGGTGTGAAATGGAAATCAGTATTGGGCAAGGTGAAGCCGAGTCCCAATACAGATTTCTATTACACACCCTGGATGACTCCGTATTATGTCCCAGACTAACTGTGTAATGAATTTATTCTGTAGAAGACCAAAAGAGAATTTGTTTGGCTTCAAGACCATAAATTGAGTATAGACTTAAGTCAAAATTTAGATCACTTATATTTTAAGATTTCTCCTGCATAGGTGTTATCAAAACCTTGCAACTTTGAAAAAAATCAGTGGCAAACTTATCCTGAAAATTTCATTTGTTTATGAAAATTATTTCAAAAGTTGGATATGGATTTTAAATTTAGACTAAGTCTATTGTCAGTTTATGATCTTGAGGCCAGATTTCAGTAACATCTTTGATATACATGTATATTGTGAATTTAAACACCATATACTTCATGCATCACATTGAACTTCATATAATCACAATATGAAGCATATGAACAAAAAAAAAAATTGTTGAAACTGAATGAATGCAGACATACATTGAAAGCATGTACGCAAGTCAGACCAAAACATGGAGATGGTGTTTTGAAATTTCAGAGCTTTATGTGATTCATAATTAGGTGATGTCACAGTTGCCAAACTGTATGGAGATGTAACATTGAAAATTCGGGGTGTTGTGTGATTTGTCAAACTAATACACCCTCAGCATGGAGATGTAATATAATTATTTTTGGTTGTCGTGATTCATTTTTGTCCAATCATATGTCAACAAATTTGTCTGTCAGAGGCAGGATAAAAAGTATTGCTTATAATTTTCAGCATCAAACATGTACATGTGTTTATATGTATGATACAGAGTATATTTCTTCAAATGCAATTGTTGAAACCTTATTCTTCATGTTCATGTATGAAGTTATTGATTTCATGATCTGACTTTATCTATTATAAGGTGATTGTTGCCTTACCCGCAACTATACCACAGTGCAGAGGGCTGTATGATTTCGATGTTGAGGATGAAAATGATAAGAAAGACTGCTTATGTTTTAAAAAGGTAAGGGATAAACCACAATTAATGTGCTAGGATTGTTTGAAAAACAGATGATATTAATGGAAAAGGTATTTTTGAGCAAAGACTTGATACAACATAAGACCTTATTTGTCCTTGAAATGTAAATTTACATGCAAGATTTGAGTTAATGCACATTATAGTATTAGAATTTTTGATCTGGAAAAACACAGTTTAATATTGCGAATGACTTGCAGGATGAAATATTGACTGTGATAAAAAGAGTGGATAGCAATTGGATTGAGGGGAAAAAAGGAGAGAAAATTGGAATATTTCCAATTTCTTTTGTAGAGGTTTGTTGTTTCTGTTGTATGTTACACATTCAGACATTTTATGTAAATTTAATAGGCAAACACTAATTGCATTATTTTATTGGTATGTGATGAATGTCATAAAAATATACACTATATACATCTTTCAATAGTTTAATACTCTAATTATGGTATTGTTCTGCTTCATATTGAATTAAGAATTTCATGTTAAGATAAAAAATATACATATAAATGCAATTTACATCAAAAGCTTTAAAACACTTGTAAAAGGGTGAAGTTGATTTTTTATCAATTTATATGATGTGAATAGGTTTGGAACAATTTTTACACTTTTTTAAGCAGCTTTGTTTTAAACTGCCTTAAGCTAGACTATTGCACAAAGATATAAAAGATTTGATAGCTTCTTTTTATTTTTAAATTTTATTTCTTTATAAACAGTTGAATGATGCTGCAAAAGCCTTGATAAGCTCCAAGAGTTCTACAAATAGGTATGTATGAGATGGGACAATATATATGTAAGAATTACTTTATATACATCCTGCATATTCAGATTAGATTGTTTTCTTATTCATGAAAGTTATTTTATATACATTTCTTTTTTATGTACAAAGGGGAATATAAACCACAGTGACCATGAAATCATTGTTGGCAAGAATGTCAAGATCTTTAGATATTTCCCATTTACATGTCTATAAGCCTAGTAGAAGTAATACATAATTATACAGTCAAATTTTGGTATTTTGAACACTGATACATCGAATACCATGGCTATGTCAGAGTGATTTGGAAGTCTCATCCACTTTTACCCTCAAATCCTCGGACATTTTGAATATTTTTCTCTGTCCCATCAAGTTTGAGATATCGAGGTTTGACTGTAGATGGACAATTGGACATTCATCTTTGAATTTTCATGTTCATTGTAAAGGGTTCCTGAAATATTCTGCATCTTCTTGCTTCTCTAACATGGTTACATCTTTAATTTGCCTCAAGCTTATTTATTTGTAAATTATGATCACCCACCTTACACAGAATTTGACAGACTTGGAGAGATTTATTTCCTATGCAAGTATTATTTATGTCCACTGAATTGTTATAGTAAATTTTAGCAATCAGTGACAGTAATTTTTTAAAAATTAACAATAGGGGATGGGGGCTGCACACAAGAAAATGCTTTTTTAAAAATTATTTGTAATATCAGATTTAAAGAAATTTCATAAAAAAAATGTTATTGTTTTGTTACACAAGGGGTGAGGATTAAAAAGTAGAAAATAATAAGCCTAAAAAATTTCTTCAAGTCTTCACATTTTTGAGGGACCAAATGATACCCTTATAATTTATTAATATACAACTCGTATCTGTTGAAAGGAAGAAAATGTTTAGCAATGGCTCTTAACTTATTTTTGTTTGGTGCACTTGTTCCTCAATATTTTGTTCAAACTATGCCTTATTTGCACTGTGCTCCAGGTGCCAGGGTTCGAAATTCACTATATAAAACTCGCAAAATGCGAGTTGAAATATCTGATTAGCGAGTTAAGAATTTGGAAACTCGCAAAATATTGCGAGTTAATTTTTTTCCGGAAAAACCTCTTCCTTTCCGGTTTGTGTCTATTACTTGTAGCTTTGTTAGAAACATTGTTTCATGCCTGAATTTAATATGACACTGTACAAGTCTCTGTATAAAAGTTAAACAATAAACACAATTAGGATTCTTTCAAGTTTTAATCAGTTACAGGTCTGTAATTTGTGTCATTGATTAAAAAAATTAAACACATGATGTCATCTGAAATTAAGATTTTAAGCTTTAGTTTTAAATTGTGAGTAGTCTTTGGAAATTGCGAGTTCAAATTATGAGTACTAGCAATTAATTGCGAGTTGCCAAAATTGGGAGTTTCTATCCCTGGGTGCTTTGTAATGTCTTCATGGCTCACCTTTCACCCTGCAATCACTTACTCTTCATGTAAGATAGTTGAACAATTCAGGGTCTGTACAATGATAAAGTTGGGAATTTTCATACTTTAGTGCTGTAGGTTGATATGCATTACAGTTTGATAGTGCTTATTAAATAGTTGAATATGAATTATTTAAATTTTATAAAGCAAATATTCAGTAGGAGTTCAGTATCTCATGTTTCTTGTGTTCTTGGGAGGGACTGGCATGCACATGAATGATTAGAGAATGTTATGAATTGTTGAACTCTTCATTAGTGTTAAACACAAAGGCCTAATGTTGGAAAGGTTTTGATGTTTCCGCATGTATTAATTTTGGTATGCATGTTATGACTAATAAACTGACTTTGAATTTGGCAATCTGAAAGACTTTGTAGTTATTAACTTGTACTGGTGTCATCTTCATGTTAACTAAGAATTCGGAAGTTGAGCTCCCCATGAAAACATATTTTGTGCAGCATGCTTTATTGTAATATTGTTTATGTTTTGAGTTTTTCTCTCATTTTCATGATATTGGTATATCCTTGAAGTTAAAGGGACATTAGAGTTCAAATATAGCAATAGAGGGATGCAAATACATTGTACTTGTTAAAAATCTTTTGAGACTTTCATGCTCATCTGAGTTAAGGATGAATACTCATTTTAAAATATGGCACTTCTGAACATAAGGCCATGAATCAAACTGTATGTACAATGAAATAAGAGAAAATCTACACTGATATCAAAACTTTACTTCTATAGAGTTGATATCAATCATGAATATTCTTATTGATATTGATTATTGCTCTTTAAACAAATAACAATTTATGACATGCAGTTGGAAGTGAATTTGTCAAATCAGACAATGAATTATGCCACTGAAAAATTCCTTATACAGATACTTTTCTGAAAGTCTAGTCCTCACATTACGGACTTATTTTTCTGACACCACGAAAATATTTTGCCACAAAAATTAATGATTGTATGGTATATATTGTGCCAGTGATTTGTATTTTGGATTGCCAATGAATAATATACAGTTGAACTTCGGTATCTTGAACACTGAATTTTTGAATATCATGGCCATTTTGTCCAAGTGATTTTGAGGCCCAGTTCACCTATTTTCTAAAGTATTTTTACCCTTGATATATCGATTACATGGATATCTCGGAATTTTTTCTCAGTCCCATCGGGTTCAAGATAACGAGGTTCGACTGTACATGTATAATTACAGTATAATGATATCGTATGTGTATGTGCACTATATCATGCTTCCCCTCTGTCTGTATAATCACCCTGTGTTGTGTACCCTCTCTTACAGTGCGGGTGGAGGTGACCACATGTCACCCTCTCACACCCAGTTTCTTAACCCCGCCTCTATAGCCAGTCAGCTCCCACAACAGAAGCGACATTCATTTACCGCCATGCAGGAAACTCCCCCTCACGTTCAACCATCATATCGCAGGGTAAAAAGAAATAGTCAATACTGCTCCCCGCAGTCTGGCATGACAGCTCCTTTAGTTTCTGACAGAAATCTGAAGCAAAGTTTTCTCTTAGAAAGATAGATACATTTGGTTAAACATTAATGCTGACCAATTGTATGCTTGATCATGATGCATGTACATTATTACACAGTGCTTTTATTGGCCTGATTAAGTGCACATCCCTTCATTCACATGATTCTAAACACTTCTCAAGCAGGTAATGATAAGCTGACCACATTCATACATTCTGATGATTGTTTTTAATTTTATATGATATAAAGTGATCAACTGAAATTTACATGATACATTTATATGTTATAAACAGGTCTACATATTATCATACACTGGTGAATGATTTTGTACACCGACACAACTCTATGCATACAATATCCACTATTTGGTAGTCAAGAATGTCTTTTGTGACACAAATAATTTTCCAGAATTTGATAATCATTCAAGAGTATATTGTGTTGTGCAATCCTTTTTCCAAAATTTGATGATTAAGAAAGAAATTTCAGTTTTGAAAATATACACAAGGGCAGAACATACAAGATGTTAACAAGAAGTTTTGTATGGAACATGTGTGTGATCCAGTTGATGCAGCATCAATGTGCACACTCAAATATACCTGTACTATAGATTATATGATATAGCTGACTGGAAAAATTGCAAATTCTTGTAAACAGCATGCTTCCATTTATTAATTAAGATTAATACTATGGAATCGTCATTGTTCATGGTGGTGTTATTGTGGATAATCAACTTTACTGGTATGTGGGGATGTAATTTTGTGGGTAACTTCATCCGGAAAATCTATCCATGCTAACTGATTAGACGACACTCAACAGTAAATTGCTTAGAAAACTTGCACTATTACAGACATATTCCATCATGTGACTGTGCATTTATAATGATACATAATTTTTTCATTGTGTAATAATGATAATCAGATTAAAATGGTAGTATTTTTTCTAAGTATAAACAGCTCTATTATTTTCTTTATAAAATCAATAGCGTAAAAACCAAGTTTATTAAGGGTAACCCACAAAATTCACAAACACTGATAACCCCCACCCCGAACAAGGATGACTCTACTGTATGTGATCTTTTGTGATTTTATGCATGTGTACATTTTATCATCATAGACATTTTCTTGCATGACTTGCAACTGTGAATATAAAGTAATAACATTTGGAATTTCTTCTGGGTAAAAGAAAACATTTCTACACCTATATATACATGTATTTTTGCATGATTGTACCGCTGACATTATGTGTATTTTCTGTAGAAAGTTTGTTTATCGCCGTTTATGATTCAGACTTTGAAAAGCCAAGTTTTCAATATAGATCTTTAGAACTGAGCAGCAAAGGAAATCTGGAAATACCCCCAGTATCTTCTGCATCAGGACATGCGAGATCCCCACCGCCAGTGCCAAGGAAAGGGCCAGAGCAGCCCCCAAATGTCACCGACCAAGCAGGGCTAGGCAGCAGAGAGAAGGTGTGTATGATTCCTTCTATGACAGAGATGGAATTTTACTTTCATCTGTGAATTCAGTAGTAGTCAAAAAAGAAATTGTTTCTTTAATTAAAAGATCAAAATAATTTTTATTCTTATTGTTTATAAATTTTACATGACAGCCATCAAGCAGTAGAGGAGCAGCATTATTACAAGAAAACTCCAATTCTAGTACTTCAAAGACCAAAATGTAAGTAAACAGGCAGTTGAAGCAAGAAGTCATATACAGTTGAACTTCGATATATCAAACACTGATATCTCAAATACTATTATGTCAAAGTGATTTGGAAGTCCCAGTCATCTATTTTCTAAGTATTTTTACCCTTGGTATCTGGAATCCATGGATATCTCATATTTTCTCA
>CAJDSM010013818.1:8919-22944 GCA_903981925.1 Ostrea lurida | reverse complement strand
GACATGCGGCAGATTGGAAACTGCGTTTAACACGATCGATACAATCACAGTTCTCCATACTGATGCTCTGTGCCAAATATCAGGAAGCTGGGTTATGTGGTTTCTGAGAAAAATGTGACAGAAAATTTTGTGACGCCGATGACACCAGACGACTCACTAAAAATCCTAGATATGATACATACAACCAACAAAATAACATGATCTCATAGGAAATCCATGTACATGTATTTAAACTCCCTATTAAAATATATATCACCTAGTTTGTGTACCGGACTACCGGTACCAATCAATTTCGGGTGATGAAACAGCATATAAGAAACTCACTGATAACATTCATTTATTTGTCCCACTCCCGCATGTAAACAAATTGTTTCTTACCTATCCACTAGAATTATCCAAAGGGAAATAACTTGGACATATCATATAACAAGCTATTTCTAAGAAAATTCATGATCAAAATTTTATTTGAATGGCACATTTGCGCAATTATAACAGTATTTCTAGCCAATCATGACACGATGCAATATTTTAAAACAAAACAAGTTACTCTCATCTATTCCATTTTTGTATGACGTTAATCTCAGCATCCAATGTATGTTTGGCAATCATCCGAGTCTCGTGTCCGAGTCTCATGTCCGACATTCTCGTGTCCGAGTCTCATGTCCGAGAATGATGATTATGGCTGAAGCTATGGTGTTTATATGAAATATTAACTGTAGGTATACATGTATAATGCTCTTATGCAATATTCCTTTTTTTTTTTTAATTTGTCATCAGATCTTAAGGATTTATGATTTTAGTTATATCGGTCGATGTTAACTGTTTCATACTTGGAGAGTTGAAAAATACTGTCAGTTACAGCTTGTGTTGCTTAAAAATCATCCAACTTGAAATCAATTTTGCCAGAATGTATATTCTACTGCAATTACCTTCATCTGGTTCAAGATTAGCCCAGTGTAGCGTTTCTATGATTTTCTCAATAGCGCCATCTACAAGTCTTGTCTGGAATGAAACAAAAATATTCACACCTTTCTATCACACTAAAAGATGATAACAATAAATTATATTTTTTTGCAGGGTTGGCATGTTTAGGGCAAGGGGCTTTTACCATGCGGTTTTTAACCGGTAAAAACTGCCCTGCCAAAATCATTGTTTAAGGCTACTAAATTGCCGAAAACTATAGCCTGGGCGCAATTTATGTATAATTTGCTGCAAAATTTTTTATTTTTTAAATGAGACCTGAAAGTTAGAAGATATCCAGTCGTATTGATTTAATTAAACAATGTGTCACATTGAACCCCCTTCTGTTTTAAGGCATACCAGTATAACAAGATAACAGGATATATAGAGGATGCTGTTTCAGAACTAACTGAGGTGATGTCTCAACACTGAAGTGAGTACAGACAATATAAGCCTGACACCAGGCAGCTAGCATACTTTGGAGGGTTGGTGTGACTTTCTGACATCCCTGCGCTTCAGCTTCCTTGAGAGAATCTTCAGCCGATTTAGTCTTATATACAAGCAATTAAGATAATAGGCTATGGGTTGACCAGAAGGCTGGAAAACTTGTTTTTGTTTTCGATGTTTACGCTGGGAAGAAGGGAATTAGATGGTAATATTTTTGGAAAGACAGAGTGGTAAAACTAAAAGATATCACTAAGTATAAGCATTGATTAAAAAGATATAACCTATAAAAAAAAAACTGCATGTCTGTGGTACATTTTAATGTGACTATTATTGGTATGTGGAAAAAAATTGTGAAAAGTAGGATTTGATTTGTGCCACTTTTGCCAATAAAAACTGTATGATTATATTTAAGTACATTTGTATTGAAGGGTTTTTCTTTTTAAGTATCAAATAAATTCTGGGGGGAACCTCAAGTCAACAAATAGAGGATGATAGTTCTTTAAACATGGAAATAGGACTTATAATGTACACAAGTCTTTAAGCCACTTTCCGGCATTTTATGAGGCGGTAAAAACCCAATTTTGGGCACTTAAGGCGTTTAACCAAAATGCCGTGCCGTAAATAGGTTTAAGGGGCTGGCCCTTTTTCCACGCTGCTTTGTTTGGTCAATTAAAATTTTGAACTAGAAAATGAGTGGTCAGCAAGGGCCCGCCAGGGCCTATCATAGAAATGTCGACATCTGTTATTTTGATATGCAGTAATCGTAAACTGTATTGTAAAACTCTTGAGTTTATAATCAATAATAATAGAAAAACAAGTTCACAGACCCAAACAAAGATGTGATTCATAGCAGAAGGACAGACAAGGGCGTTAGACCGAATATTATCGTTTAACCTCTAATGTAAGAGTACAGATTGTGCAAGTTTCAAAACTGTATGAATAAAATATTTTTTGAGTTATCGCAGTACAACGCAAATATTCGATGCGGACCAGACGGACATAGTGACTAGACACAGGTGGCTGTGAGACAGAATTTACCTAGTGCCTCTTATTGTAGACGTATTCAAGTTGGCATTAGTTTCAAAACTACAACAATAAAACGTTTTGAATTTCGTGCATCACAACAGAAAATGTTGACGGCAGACAGACAGGGTGCTCAGTAAACTCAGAATTTATACCTTCCGCGCTCTTAATGGTGTCGAGTACAATTGGTCTCAAGTTTCAAAACTGATGATCGATAAAGAACGGTTTGAGTTATCGCATGCACATCTCGACTATAGCATCAAACAAAATGTTAGACGGACAGAGACCCGAGATTTTTACACTTCTGCCTTCTTATTAATAGAGTACTTATTGTACAAAGTCTTTCAAAACTGTCATGATAAAACTGTTGAGAATATCGCATCACATTTGAGTTATCGATCCACAAAAATGTTGACAGCAGTAAACAGTAAAGTATGCAATAGTTGTAGATTTAACTTACATGATATATTTGAAGATTATAATTTTTAGTCCATCTTTCATCCAAACGAAGGCTTTTTGTTCCTACTTTCAGATGTGTGACTTTTTGTGCATGGGTCCATTTTGGTCCGTGAGCTTTTGTCTGGACTTTTTTTTCCTTGTGGACTGTTCTGTGCCCATATTCTGGCCTGTGGTCACTCCAGGAAATAGCATGGAACACCTGCTTTGGGTTCTTAAGCTATAGTATTGCTAGATTAGGTGTTAGAAGTGTGTTTTGTTATAAACCAAAGTAAAAATATGTCGTGGTTGAACATGGGTATATCGTTTGCATTTGTGAAACTCACCATGTTGTTACTATAGTAAGGTGTAGAAACTCAAGATTTTCACATGTTTTTGTCCATTACTCTGTGTAACTGTTTAGTTTTGTACATAAATTTTACACTTGTTTTGAACTTCCTTTTGTTGTTATAAAGAAAACCTGTACAGTTTGTCGGGTAACTAATGTACTGGTCTGCAATATGCTCTCTATGTAAAGCGGAATGTCTTCCCACAAGGTCCGTCCTAAATTAACGAATCTCTGTTTTATAAAAAGGCGTTTTTAATTTCGCACAGAGGCGATTTTTTCACTGTACTTCTGACAATTCACGTTGCGAATTTTAAAAATGGGACTGCATTTCCAAAGCGGTAAATTAACTGTAGAACAGCTTCTGCGACAGCTTAAATGACTCACTTTATGTCTGCTCTAAGTTAAACTTAGAGCAGGTTCTCATGACTGCTTTAATACCGCTTTGCGTCTGCGCTAAGTAACCTTAGACCAGTTCTCATGACTGGTTTGGCAAAGGTTAGAAGTGGTCGCATCTGTACATGACATTGTAATACAACTGAATTTGAGGCATTCAATAAAGAAATAAAGTAAAGAGCAATCAATACTATTTTAAAGTCTTAGGTTTTGAAAGATGAGATGCTCTATCGTAAAATACAGATGTCTCCGGGACTTGGTTTATACGATATGAGATTAAACCCCTATACCACTCATAGCAAAACAAAATTTTGTAAATATGGTCTGCATGGATACCATCTAAAATCGAGAAGTTTATAAATACGTGTGAACTGAATTTTCAACCATGTTTTTATGTGATATTTGCATTGAAAGTAAAGATTTCTAAAAAATATTATTGTCTATTGCTGACCTTACATCCCAACTTCTGGAAAATGGCATCAAATTTCACATCGTGAAACTTTCAAACGACCTTTTTCTCTTGGGATTTCTTCATTTAGGAGTTGTAAATGACTTTTGAGAACAACTTGCGCCAGGGCGGCTATCACTAAGTATTACTGGGTCAATACGACCCATATGGGTGCACAACATATACAATCAGTGTACAATGAGCCCCTGTCAGTTGAAAAAGTTTTGTGTCATTCAGATTATGAAGGGTTTGTGAGGCGACTATATTGTTGTGCGTGAAGGATGATTAATCAAAAAAGCATGATTTTTACGTTCCTATTTCAATCCAATATACATTCGTATTTTTATACCCCTATTCGTATATTATGCAGTTTTAAAATTATGATACAAGTAGTCGGTGAGACTGAAACTATGCTTCAAATAGTTGTTTATTATTAAATTTTTGTTTAGGTATTTTTCCAAGACAGACTAATATTCTTTAAAAAGTCAATTCACATTACCTCGAAATTCTGTGCAAAAATCAGTATTTTGGCACAATATTTTAAAAAATTTTACCGAAATACTACTTTTTTAATGTCCCATTTTAATTTTTTATCGGACAATCGAAACAAGACTTTGATAAGATTACATACTCGACATCATCAAGACACATACTGACATTATACTCGTAAAAGGAATTTTTAAACTCTGAATCACTATCATGAGTTTTCCGTATATCAGAATGCAAAAAGGTCATTTATTATTTCATGTATAAAGCTTTTAAATTATTTTTTTGATAGTCTGTTATTGTACGAAAACATCTTATTTGTTGATCTGATTTCTATGTTTACAATTGATGATGCTGTATTCCTATTTATATGTTTGTTACACCAACAGACGATATGGAGTTTAATGATGTAAATCTTGGTAATTTAAGTGCAAAAAGGTCGTTTAAAACACTGTGATTCTGAAAACAAGCATGAAAACCCAAATTATCTTTTTCATTCCTGATGCTCTTTCATTTAAAAAATCAAAAATACAGCTTCGAAAAATTGGACATAACTGTTAAACGTCCTACCCTAGAAGCCTCTTTAAAGGATTTACAACATAATAAGATAATAGGTTTGTGTTACTACAAGATGAAGACCTAAAATTTATGTCTCAGTTCTCTACTGCTGTAAACTTCATTTCGGAGTGGATCCACTCTGATTTGCTACATTGAGAGTATGCATTTGGGAGGGATTTCTAATGTGATAAAGGGGACCGGAGTCACAGTTGAATATTCGTCACTAAGGGGTAAGAATTAACCTCAGGGCTGTCAGCTACTTTTTGCGTACAACACGGTCCGGGCCATCTAGGATTGGGCATATCATCGATCTTTTGGTCAAATGGGGGAAAATTTTTGTTCTAGATAAAATTAAAGTCCTTTTTTCTAATTAAAATATTCAGAAACACGTCTTTTTTGGCTTTTTAATTCATTATTGTATTAAGCAAAATCCCAACATGGTCAAGTTGAATGCTCTTCCTTATCAATGTATCAAAATTGGGATAATTTATTTTGTTCTTCAAATTGGGAAATTTGCTTACTTTTCAATTGGGAAGGGTCTTTATTTTCAGGTTGGCACCCGCCTCCCCCCCCCCTATTTTGGTACTTAAGGTCCATTTGGTGGTCAACCCCCAAATGGTATCTTTGTTTACGTGACCCTAATGGGAGTCTTATCTCGGCATTTTCGATTTTCTCTCTTGAATGCGACAAGGCGCATGATGTCTCGTGGAGTGGTAAAACAATCAGTAAATTCTGATTATTTAACATATTGGAAAAAATCTACCTGTGGCATTTTGCGAAGAGGGTTTGAAATTGTCTCTATCGTCTAGAAACTACGCAATTTCGATCATTTTGTAAACCTGCATTTACTCCCAACAGCAGTTTCGCTGGGGTCAGGCAGCACGAGCATATGTCCGAGTTTGTTAGCTTTTCATATTTTGATTACCCAGGTTTTTAAAGAAGCTGTCTGTAGCCAAGTAAACTCTGATCTATAGAGCTGACTTGGTCAGCATTAGATTTTTAAGAATTTGTACGGAGGGTCCATTCTTGTATGTTATTCTCTTCGTTTGAAAGAAGAATAGAATACTATTTTGATTAAATAGTCACATTTATGAATTGTTCTTTTATCCGTTAGAAAAAAATATTTAAAGGTGGTAAGTGAGCTTTGAAAAAAGGAAATCCGAAGTCATGTTAAAGTGTTTAGCAGACCTAAGAAAATATACTTGCTTTTCTAACAAAATTAATGGTTAGTTGTTTCAAGCAAAAAAAAAATATGTTATTGCGTCACAATCTTTGTAAACACGATTTCTAATCAACAGTTCATTTTAACAAAATTGGCAGGTAAGCCAGTGATTCAGAAAATTCAATTATTTTTTAGTACTGACTGTCACCTTAACACATTTTTATGATGTTATGAACTGAAAGCGGTATTTGACAGGCCCGAGATGATAGGATCAAGAGGATCGCTTCTGAATTCGTGAAACTTCCTTATGACGGTAAACTTTTCTAGAAAATAAGAACTTCTTCAGTTATAGGGATATGTGAAGATTTACGTTCCTATTCAACTCCGCTGCTATTTAGTAATCCAGCCTCTAATGCCAACGGTGGAGAGTTGAGTGAATTGCATTTTATAGTCGAACAATGTCAGGGAAGATTTCAAGATGTATTATCGTAATTGCGCCAGCTCATAATTTTTTCTGCATTGTTGGCCCGAAATAACGACACCCATTTGGTCAGTATTTTGGGTATACATTTAGGCATTTGACCCCACCCCAAACGGGACCTTAAGTACCAAATTGGGGGGTGTGCCCAACCTGTATATCGGACCCAACAGTGATTTTTTTCGGGCCAAAATGCCACCGATAATGGGTGGTTTCCCCTCCCAAAAATTGGGTATTTTTTCCCAATCATACACCTATTTTTCCCCAATTTCAAATAGTTAAGAAATTGTAAACAAAAGTCACCATATATAAATTAATTTTTCTGACAAAGGGAAAATACGGGTTTTTTTTCATTCCAGTTTTATTCTCCAAACTCCTGCACATGCAAAAGGTTTTGTAAAGAATGCATGCCAGGGTAATACAATGGAGGTATCGATTATTTTATGCATTTTTTATCATTCTAATGCACTACAAATGATTTTTCCCAATTGGAGAAAAATGTCGCTAATTTTTCCCAATTCAAAGGGAGGGGGTGGTAGTTTAAAAAACAAAAAAAAATCACTGCCCAAATCAGGGAGTGACAGCCCTGAACCTGGACGAAAAAGGAACACAACTGAATAGTTTGTAGTCTATAATGATTTTTATAAAAAAAATTGTATCACATTATATTTATCAGTTGACCCTGAAAGCAATAAGCAGAAAAAAGGGAGTGAACAAACCGATTTATCATTACCAGCTATCAGTACTTTAAGTACTTTGATTAATTGTCGCGGACGGGATCCGGGACCTTGTTGGATGCTTGATTAAAACACTTACTCCTAGGTACCTAATGTTTCTGTTGGAGATTATACCTATTTTTACTAACTCACCTGGTCGGTATCTTCGATCCTTAATACAACCGTGCCTCCGTTGGACTTGGCAAATAAATAATTGTAAAACGCTGTTCTGAGAGAACCTAAGTGCATGTAACCTGTGGGACTAGGTGCAAACCGCACCCTTACACTTCTCTTGTTACGAAATATTGACGTTGTATTAAACTGTCGTCTAATTTGTCTGCGAATTGTCAGTGAAAACACTTTTATCAGTGCCATGCAACTTGCCATCATGTTTTGAATATCTAGCATACCGAACCCGGGTATTTTTAAATAGCCTTTCAAATAGGTCACGAGACCGATGTTCAAAGAACGATAACTAAGATATCACACCGGTAATGATGCTAATTATTTTTGACGATTTTTTTTTTTTCTTTAGATGGCGTTGTCCGTCCGTCCGGCGTCCAGTGTCCGTCGGCCGTCCGAAATAGACCCTCTGTAGATTTTTTTTTTTTTTTAATCATATTTCACAGCTAGCTATAGAATTGTTGCCCTGGCCCCAGGATCATGAAACATCGTAAGCTTAAGTCAAAATCTGAATATTGGAATAAAATGATTGTGAAGTCAATCATTCCAATATAAAATTGTTCATCAAATTATTAGTGTGTGCAAATCAAAGTGAGTAATGCACATTTTACAGGCAATTGAAATTTTGACTTATAAAGTCTAAGTTTGTTTCATGATCCCGGGCCTGGACCCAAGGAAGTGTCGACCTTAAGCCAAGGTTATTGGTCAAATGTCAAGGTCACTATGCACATAATGAATTAAACCTTGTCCGGGCTATAACTTTTGACTGAGTACATGGATTGGGATAATATTTCACAGAATTATTGTCCTGGACACAAGGAAGTGTCATGAGCTTAAGCCAAGGTCAAAGATCAAGGTAGTAATGCACAAAGTGGTTTTTTACCTTGTCCGGGCCATAATCAACTTTTCACTGAGTGCATGGATTGGAATAATATTTCGCATAATTTATGCTTCAAAAGGTCCCAAGGAAATGTCATGACCTTGGGCCATGGTCAAAGGTCANATGCTTCAAAAGGTCCCAAGGAAGTGTCATGACCTTGGGCCATGGTCAAAGGTCAAAATGTACATACTGGTTTTAATCTTGGCCGGACCATAAGTTTTCACTGAGTGCGTGGATTGGAATACTATTTCACAGAAATGTTGCCTTAAATCCAAGGAAGTGTCATGACCATGAACCTTGGTCAAAGGTCAAGGTCACAATGTACATTTAATGATTTTCGACCTTGTCCGGACCATAAGTTTTCACTGAGTGTATGGATTGGAATAATATTTCACACAATTGTTGCCCTCGACCCAAGGAAGTGTCATGACCTTAAGCCAATGTCGCTGGTCAACAGGTCAAGGTCACAATGCACATGTGGTTTTGACATTGTCCAGACCATAACTTTTGACTGAGAGCATTGGATTGGAATATATTTCACAGAATTGTTTGGTTTAGACCCAAGAAGTGTCATGACCTTGAGTCAGGTTATTGGTCAAAGGTCAAAGTCACTATGCAACATTATGGTTTAAATATTGTCTGGGTCTTAACTTTTTACTGAGTGCATAGATTTGAATAATGTTTTACAGAATTGTTGCCCTGCCCCAAGGAAGTGTCATGACCTAGAGCCAAGGTCACTGGTCATAGGTCAAGGTCACAATGCACATAGTGGTTTTAACCTTGTCTGATCCATAAGTTTTAACTGAGTGCATGGATTGGAATAATATTTCAAAGAATTGTTGCTAGAGTCAAGGAAGTGTCATGACCTTGAGCCAAGTTGCTCTAGAGCCAAGGAAGTGTCATGACCTTGAGCCAAGGTCACTAGTCAAAGGTGATCATTGTCTGGGCCATGACGGGCGTATAATGCTATATGTTGGTGTTGCTCTTGTTAACGTAACATCGGAAGCGTGGAAAACTATCAATATTTCAATATTGTATAGTGAAATGTACTTTATGTATTTAAACACCATTTCGCGTACTTAATTCTGATCCTAATCCGGGCGAACTGAACTGAGCCAGATATACCCGGGGTACATCTTAGAATCAAGTGACCCTGCGCAAATACATGTAGGAATGAAAATGTTGAATTTCTATCGTATATAAGTCTTCTATATCCCGCCACGCGAGATGATTATTAGTTGAGTGACATCTCGACAATAGCTGTTAATAAGTTCCAGCAAACCAATGTCAGGGAATGATTTTCAAAGATATTTATGCGTAAAAATTAAAGCGCCAGCGTCATCGAATTTTTTCCTGACATTGTTGGCCCGAAATAAAACGACACCATTTGGTCAGTATTTTTGGGATAGCCATTTGGCATTTGACCACCCAAACGGAGCGGTTTAAAGTACCAAATTGGGGGGTGTGCCCAGACCTGTATATGTCGACTCCAACATTGGATTTTTTTTCGGGCCAAAACATGCCACCGATAGGTGGTTTTCCCCTCCCAAAAATTGGGTATTTTTCGCCATATCATACACCTATTTTTCCCCAAGTTTCAAAATAGTTAAGAATGTAACACAAAAGTCACCAAAATATTAAATTTAATTTTTCCTGACAAAGGGAAAATACGGGGTTTTTTTCAATTCCAGTTTTATTCCTCCAAACTCCTGCACATGCCCAAAAGGTTTTGTAAAGAATGCATGCCAGGTAGTACAATGGAGGTATCGATTATTTTATGCATTTTTATCATTCTAATGCACTACAAATGATTTTAACCAATTGGAGAAATGTACGCTCTTTTTCCCAATTCAAAGGGAGGGGGTGGTATTTAAAAAACCAAAAAAAATCACACTGCCAAAAGCCATGAACCTGGACGAAAAGGAACACAACTGAATAAGTTGTAGTCTTATAATGATTTTTATAAAAAAAATTGTATCAACATTATATTTATCATTGACGCCTGAAAGCAATAAGCAGAAAAAAAGGGAGTGAACAAACCGATTTTTCAATTAACCAAGCTATCAGTACTTTAAGTACTTTGATTATTGTCGCGGACGGGATCCGGGACCTTGTTGGATGCTTGATTAAACACTTACTCCTAGGTACCTAATGTTTCTGTTGGAGATTATACTATTTTTAACTAAACTTCACCTGTCGGTAATCCATTCGATCCCTTAATACAACCGTGCTCCGTTGACTTGGCACAAAATAAATATTGTTAAAACGCTGTTTCTGAGAGAACCTAAGTGCATGGTAACCGTGGGAATAGGTGCAAAACCGCACCCTTACACTTCTCTTGTTACGAATATTGACGTTGTATTAAACTGTCGTCTAATTTGTCTGCGAATTGTCGGAAAAACACTTTTTCAGTGCCTATGCCAACTTGCCTCATGTTTTGAATATCTAGCATACCGAACCCGGGTATTTTTAAGTAAACGGTTCCACGTAAAGAATCAGGCAATCGCATTTTCTGATAAATACATGTTCACGAAATGATCCATATTTTTGCATAATAGTCATCATAGATTATGTTACGGATATGCCAAGTAATTTTTATTTATTTCACTTCGTTCCAAAAATATGGACATAATATTCAATGAACTTAGGAGATGTTCACTCTTAGTGCAAAATCTTATACAAAACACTACTTTTATTCCCCTTGAAATCTAAAAACAGCCAAAGCGGGTATCGAAAATATATCATTATATAACGTTAAACAATAAAATAAGGCATCTTCTGAAAATAAATATTTTTTTTGAAAGTTTTTAATATAAACATTTTAAAGCCTCGCTAAATGTTTCGATTTCCATACATTTTCGGTTAATCGTTCTTGAATTTCATTTGGAGAAGAAAAAAACGATTATCGCTAGGGCGCTGCGTTGTCAAGACGTCAGTGCGCAGAAATGGCGGATCCAAAACGCTTTGTTTTGGTCAACGATAACAATATTTCCGGCGCAGTGTGATTTATCTCAGTCTTAGTCCTAAAGGAAACTAACTTAAATTACCCTCGGGAGTGTCTAGAGAGACATGTCATGCATCTGGCGTACTGATGATAGAGGGAGGCATGCAGAAATGGAGGCAGTTGGTAATGATGAAGAAGCTAAGATCGAGCAAACCATAACATGTGTCATATCACGCAGTCAAACGCATCCCTTGGTACTTTAATGCATTTTATTTTTCATGAAAGGATAAAAATCGGCACATTAAGAAAATATAACGAATGTTTTATAGTGTATAATGAGTGGACCACGGGGTGACACCCCTACATGTGGCAAGCAAATTTCAATACTCCTCAGCAGTTACGCGCCTGATGTTTTTATAATGTTATAACTCAAAACTGCATCTTCATTAAATATCTGTCATAATAAGGCGACATCCTTACATGACTTAGTTTACCTACGATCTATGATTCACACAAACAACGAAAATAGCCTTTCAAATAGGTCACGAACCGATGTTCAAAGAACGTAACTAAGATGATGCCTAATTAATTTTTGACGATTTTTTTTTTTCTTAGATGGCGTTGTCCGTCCGTCCGGCGTCCAGTGTCCGTCGGCCGTCCGAAATAGACCCTCGTAGATTTTTTTTTTTTTTTAATCATATTTCACAGCTAGCTAGAATTGTTGCCCTGGCCCCAGGATCATGAAACATCGTAAGCTTAAGTCAAAATCTGAATATGGAATAAAATGATTGTGAAGTCAATCATTCCAATATAAAATTGTCATCAAAATTATTAGTGTGTGCAAATCAAAGTGAGTAATGCACATTTTACAGGCAATTGAAATTTTGACTATAGTCAAAGTTTTGTTTCATGATCCGGGCCTGGACCCAAGGAAGTGTCGACCTTAAGCCAAGGTTATTGGTCAAATGTCAAGGTCACTATGCACATAATGAATTAAACCTTGTCCGGGCTATAACTTTTGACTGAGTACATGGATTGGGATAATATTTCACAGAATTATTGTCCTGGACACAAGGAAGTGTCATGAGCTTAAGCCAAGGTCAAAAGTCAAGGTAGAATGCACAAAGTGGTTTTTTCCTTGTCGGGCCATATCAACTTTTCAACTGAGTGCAATGGGATTGGAATAATATTTCGCATAATTTATGCTTCAAAAGGTCCCAAGAAGTGTCATGACCTTGGGCCATGGTCAAAGGTCAAAATGTACATACTGGTTTAATCTTGGCCGGACCATAAGTTCACTGAGTGCGTGGATTGAATACTATTTTCACAGAATGTTGCCTTAATCCAAGGAAGTGTCATGACCATGAACCTTGGTCAAAGGTCAAGGTCACAATGTACATAATGATTTTCGACCTTGTCCGGACCATAAGTTTTCACTGAGTGTATGGATTGGAATAATATTTCACACAAGTTGTTGCCCTCGACCCAAGGAAGTGTCATGACCTTAAGCCAATGTCGCTGGTCAAAGGTCAAGGTCACAATGCACATGTGGTTTTGACATTGTCCAGACCATAACTTTTGACTGAGAGCATGGATTGGAATATATTTCAACAGAATTGTTTGGTTAGACCCAAGAAAGTGTCATGACCTTGAGTCAGGTTATTGGTCAAAGGTCAAAGTCACTATGCACATTATGGTTTAAAATATTGTCTGGGTCTTAAACTTTTTACTGAGTGCATAGATTTGAATAATGTTTTACAGAATTGTTGCCTGCCCCAAGGAAGTGTCATGACCTAGAGCCAAGGCACTGGTCATAGGTCAAGGTCACAATGCAACATAGTGGTTTTAACCTTGTCTGATCCATAAGTTTTAACTGGAGTGCATGGATGGAATATTTTCAAAGATTGTTTGCTAGTCAAGGAAGTGTCATGACCTTTGAGCCAAGTTGCTCTAGAGCCAAGGAAGTGTCATGACCTTGAGCCAAGGTCACTAGTCAAAGGTGACATCTTGTTCTGGGCCATGACGGGCGTATAATGCTATATGTTTGGTGTTGCTCTTGTTAACACGTAACATCGGAAGCGTGGAAAAACTATCAATATTTCATATGTATAGTGAAATGTACTTTATGTATTAACACCATTTCGCGTACTTAATTCTGATCCTAATCCGGGCGAACTGAACTGAGCCAGATATACCGGGGTACATCTTAGAATCAAGTGACCCTGCGCAAAATACATGTAGGAATGAAAATGTTGAATTTCTATCGTATATAACATTTATTGGCATAGAAAAGATTGATTGATTATTTAATGTTTTACGTCCCACGAGAATATTTTCACTCATATGGAGACGTCACCAATGCCGGTGAAGGGCTGCAAATTTAGGCCTATACTCGCCACTCAGGGCCTTTGAGCAGGGAGGGATCTTTATCGTGCCACAACTGCTGTGACACGGGCCTCGGTTTTTGCGGTCTCATCCGAATGACCGCCCCATTCAGTCGCCTCTTAACGACACGCAAAGGGGATGCTGAGGACCTATTCTAACCGGATCCCCACGGGTATAG
>CAJDSM010013816.1:0-13584 GCA_903981925.1 Ostrea lurida | reverse complement strand
GTAAGCTCGGGAGACAAGATAATCATTCAAAGAACAAGCTTCCAGAGTAAACATCCCATCACCATTTTGTGTAAATGTTGTTAGATCATGTAAACATGGTGGTTACTGGTTCTGAAACTCTTCCAGGAAACCTTGGTAACATTCAAATCTTGCCCTTAACCAGTATTTCATAAAGAAAATGCTCTAGATAAGCACTGCCTGCTAATTACGGGAAATAAGTCATTTATAGTAGATAACATTGGTGTCTAAAAACAAATCTAGTAGAAGCCTAAAAACTTTATTATGCCCCCAAAGATTGGGGGGGGGGGGGGGGGGGTTATGTTTGCATTAATGTTTTGTCTGAATTTCAGTTTATTACTGATTGAGATGATGGACTTTCATTATTTGAATGTGGGTGGACAACATTTTTGTACAATTATTGGGTTAAGGATGTCCATTTCTTTATACTTGAGTTGGCAAGAGTATAAAGGTTGCCAAAGTAACTAATGTAGAGCTTAAGGTTAGAATCACCTAGGATTACATATCACTCTCTACACGGCACACGTCATTGAACATAAATACCATTAATTGTGATTAGTTTATTCGATTTTTTTAAAAATGAATGACTGGTGAACCAAATGATTATCTCTTAGTAATCTTTATCCATGATCAGGTTAGTACCTAAGTTTGTTATAAAGTGGTATTAATTATTATGCTTTTGCGCAAGTTAAGCATGATTGGCTATATACCATGTACTTTGTTTACAAAGTATGTATTTCTTCCTGGAGATAAATTGAAATTGTGGTTCATTTATTAATTAAGATATGTGATTAGGAAGTAAAACAAGAGTCAGTCCTGATTGAATCAGTCAGGTGACTTACACCGTGGCCACAGTGATATGTATCACTTAATCTATTGTTATACCATTTAGCAGATATACACCTAAATCAGCTAAATTATATTGGGGGGTTCATTTTGTAAGGTCAGTTTTAATTATCTTTCAGGCATCAAGTCAGTTAACTCTCATCACTGTTCATTGGTTGTAACGTGTGTGAATTTTTTAAAAATTCAAATGTAATTGGATTTAGAAATTTAATTTTGTGGAAGTAGTAAATCAGGTGAATGCTAGACATTTCAATCACGAGTTATAGTTCCCCTTTGATATTCGTGTACTTGTTTGTTTTTTCATATTGGTTTGTTCTACCTTATTCTATTTCGTTATACTTGTTGATATTAGTTTACTGATATCTTATGTACTAGTTGTGGGAATCGTTAACTGAGGCTTTTGCTTGTAGAGTAACATTGGTTATCGGGGAACCATAACAAGATGATATGGTCACCAATATCTGTCATTTATTATTGCTTTTATGGGTTGTCGATATTTGACCCTCAATATATACAATGTTCAGCTTTTATATATGTTACTCAATTTTGTCCGCCAGTTTTCTGATTGCGCTGCTTATTTGGAAGATAAGAATAGGCCTTAATAACATGGACCACAATAGATGTTTGATTGATGCAATATCGATCTAATAGTATAAAAGAAAAAGTGTGTGGATCTAATTCAGACGGTGGTTGTCTTGTACAACAGAAGTTTTTATGCATCTGAAAAATAGATTAATGGCTCAAATCCTCATGTCTAGTAACCAGCCAACGCTTGCATGTTCGGTGATGCAAACATGATAATAGCCAGTACCCTTCATTGGTTTAGTAAGGTTATAGCATGCACACATATTATGAAAATCAACCATGCTCCAACACTTACTATGACAAGGAATTCATACTGGTACTTGTTTATGAAAATACTGTAACTGCATGTACAGTGATCCTTGACATACAAATGATTGTATCCACGCTGATCCTAATTCAAGCTGTGTACCTACAACAAGAGCAAAAAAAAAAAGGGGGGGGGGTGTAAACAAGTTGCAAATTTATTTACTACTCTTCCTTTGTTGTTCCAGGTGCCTGACGACAGTGATTTTTGTGTCAGGTTGTGGATATCGGGGAGCGGTATCGGCCGGATAGGGGTCCGAATCCATCACTCGATGGAGCAAAACAGAAAATAAATAGGTGTATCTAATTCCTTGTGCATTTTTTCCCACCCACCCTTGTACAATTTGTAAAATACTCAATGTTATAGTCCCTTGTGTCAAGTTGATCCCAACAACCCTCGTGATCTTCACATATACCAAAAGTATGTGTATGTATAGTTATACTTCGCCTATACAGTAACCATCGTCAAACATGTACAGTATTATAACATAGAATGTACTAAATTGTAATCATCACAAGTTAAAATTGCCAGGATTCTCATTTAAAACATTTTTAACAATATAAAGACATCACCGATATGTAACATTACAAAATGTAGATCATTTGGTCTCTTTTGTTGTGATGTGCTTGTGTGGTCTACACTTGAGTCACATTTCAAAATTTTTTGATAGCATCTTATAATACACTGATTAGTGCCTTGTCAGCGCTGTCAGACTTCTTAACCTCACCTTCACCAAAGTACAGGTGTGATTACAGATAGGTGTCAGGTATTGACTTGTCAGTCAAGGGTAAACCTTAATAGAAATCTGACCATTTGTTTGTAAATTGGTGGCATACACCACATGCTGTGGGCTGGCTTAGTACAAGGGAGGGGGAAATGGTGTTAACATGGGGAAAATTGTTCTTAAGGATTTGCAGTAACAAACAAGAGGGGATGGATCAAGCCTAAATAAAATTGACAAAAACAGTGTATCGTAAATAGCATTTATTGACAATCATCTCGCCTTAGAAGCAATAATTGTTTCTTGATTAGTTACTGTGTATCGTCCTTTAGATAATAGCTACTAAAGGGCAAAAATTGTCCGTACCAGTCATTACAGATTACACAATACAGTCAAAAGAACGATATCATCATCCATGCATCTATCTCCAAACTAAACCTCAACAATGAACATTTTTGCATCAATGACCAGTAGAGAAATTACATCATCCTGAGAAAACCATAAATTTGAATAATTGGTTTTGTACAATTGTAATATGAACATTATCTATGAAAAATCCTCCTTGAACAAGAGAAATGAATTTATTCAATGATTGACAACTTTTAAATAACCATAAACAAATGTAATTTTCTCGTACCTAAACAATTCAGTACATAAACTTTTAGTCATGTACAAATTTTTTTCTTGTGAACTTAGACCAGTCTTTTATCAATGTCTCGTATTTGTTTAAGAGTAGCACATGGTTGCAAAAAGTAGTCACCATGAACTAGTTTATAAATGGTAAATCACGAAATAGCTGTCCTAAATAAATGTTGGTTTACCATAAATGATTCTACAGTTCGTTTTTGTTAAATTATTATTCAATTTCTTCAGTTACTCCACAAAGACAAGAAGACTGACAAACTCACCTGACAAAACACCTTACCATTGTTATTCATTTCAATCTCGCTGTACACTAATGTATCACCTCTTTGGTGACAAATCTTCTATAATAAAACACAAAGGACTTGTCTTTTATATACAGAATAGATACACGGATTATCTCATCATAAAAAAAAAAATCGATACAAGTGCTCAGATTCACTTCAAAATGTACCTTAAGTTTATTTCTCAATTTTCAGATTTCACAAATTTACATTGATTTTCTTTGTGAAAAATGATGCTCTCTCACTAATTTTTTTTTTTTAACAGAATTGATCCTTTCTTACAACAACTTTTTTTTAATAACAGAAATAAGATACACTTAGCTCTAACAAAGAGCTTGAACAAAGAATGTTATTTTCAGCTTCCATTTCTTTTATAGTGCAATTTTTTTTCTCTCTCTCTATATAAGAATCTCTTGAAGTTCAGTGGATATGCGAAAAATCAACACAAAATTAAAGCATAAGTTTTTAGGTGTTTCTTTAGTACAAATATAAGGATCCAGATTTTGATCAGAATGCAAGGATAAGCATGGATACACCATTAAGGGTTGGGGGTTGTTACCATAGATTTGTAGATATTTTAGCAAAAATAAAGCCTCAAAATTTCAATTGAAAATGTTTTGAGTCTTTACTGTCTTTCAGGATTAGTGTAAATAACACATTGATTGAGGGTGAAATAATATACAAAGGTTTCAAACAACAGGGGGGAGGGGTTATACATCAACAAAGACAGCATTTGATGTTTACATATAATGCTTTTTTAAACATTTCTAAGTGCCCTTTTACCACACGGTTTTTTATTACATTAGAGCTACATTTCAGTTACTTTTTAAATGTCCTATCCATACAATGTATGTATAAAAATCCATAAATGATATATATTGTATGTTTTAAATGCAAATGACATATTTTAGAGATTAACATAACCTGCCCTATAAATTTTACTCCTATGTACTCCAAAAAACATCTGAATTTGCAGTAGATCAAATTGTTTGAAATATTAATGATTGCTGATAAGTATCATTGAAATATATGGTACATCAGTAAATCGCGTAAAAATACTCGTAATCATAAGGGCACTTACTGTTACACGAAATGTTTTATGTTTATATATCCAGACAAAGGCACAGATAGTAACTCAGTCACTTAGAATTCATCACACAGTACATCGCCTAGCTTTGTAGATACAGCCCGTGATAAGTATGTTGATTATATGTCCTAACCTATTGACTATATGTACTAACCTATCTTATTTCGATCATCCGTACCTGGCCCCCAGGTGTCTTAAATTCTCAAAACAGATACAGCCAGGTCACCGACATTAACACGGATTTGTTAACAGATTAAACTTAATCTTTTTGTTGTGATAATTACCGAAACTGAGGTTAATGATTTCAAAATGTTTGAATTTCAAACAGTAAGAGTTCAATAACTGCCAATACTCCAAATCTTTATCCCCTTAAAGGACATACATCACACTTCTCACACTTATTTTTTTTTATTTACTCAATATACAGAGTTCTTATGATTTAAATTTTCTGTTGTAGACATGTATTTCCATACTTTGTTATATATCAGTCTGGGCTGCTCAGCGGTTAGGTCACCTAACCAATAAAGTTTTCTGGTTTAATTCCCAATTGTTTGGTTTAATTCCTGATTCTTCCAAAGACTTTTCTTTACATAAAATGTGCCATTTTTAAAAAAATTAAATTTTATAGGGAGAGCTCATATAAGAAGCTGTGTGCAGTACTTGCTTTTCTTACATACATCTTAATGGCGAATCAAAGCATGCATGAAATCTCTAACAATGCAATATGAGGTATAATTTCAGAAATGTCAGCTATTAAAGGAATTACTTGGATAACTCCCAAATCAGAAACTCTCATTAAAATTAATTAAAATGTTTATTTTTTTTTTAAATGCAGACATCACTTGGGCTCATACTTGTCTGAAATTCTATGTTGACCTGATCGGTGTTTCCTGTGAGTGACAAAGGAAAACATCTGAGGGAGACAAACCAACTGTATTACCAGACATGGTGTCCCTATCTCCGAACACAACTTTGCTTCATTAAAAAACTTCAATGAAATCTGTGTATCTATAACTGTCTTCAAGACATGTTGAACTAACCTATCTCTTACTGCAATGACACCTTAGAAATTAAAGCAAGAAAATTAATGACTAACACAAAACAAATTTAAGTTAATATTTTGCTAAATGCAATCTCTTGTCCACAAATTTGTTTCATTAAAAAACTTCAATAAGATCTGTGTATTTATAACTGTCTTCAAAACATGTTGAACTATGGTAACATAAGAGGGAAGAAAATAAATTAATGAATAACACCAAACAAGTTCATCTTTTGCTTTGCAATCTCCAGTCCACAACTTTATATCAGAAATGTAATTTTGTCCACCTTCCACTGCTAAACATCACAAGAGACCAATGAGCCACACATCGGTATATATATCAAGCACATTATTGCCCCTCTCTTGTGGAATGATCAAACCACAGATTGTGAACAAACTTTTACTACACGAGAATGCTTTTATATATCTAAAATTAAAACTGTACCACAGCAGGCTTTGAAAAGAATTTCCAAGGATTTTTCTAAATTAAAAAAAAAAGAAAAACAAAACACCAAAAAACAAAACAAAAACAACAACCAAAAACCAACCAGACATATTCCTACAAAAATGTGGTCTTTCCAATGGCCCAGAGGTCACGATGTGAACAGATATATATCTATAATACACGAGGATGTTTGCAATCAATAAGATTGACATATATATTGTTCCCTTAGTTCAGCTGGACTCTCTCTCTCTCTCTCTCTCTCTCTCTCTCTCTCTCTCTCTCTCTCTCTCTCTCTCTCTTTATATATATAAAAGGAAAGAAACATAAAAACCATCTAGTAAACCCTTAGAACTTCTGAAAATTTGAAATGAAAGCAATAAAGCTTTAATAAATGCTTTTCATGTTTCATTATTCTCTATATACAGTTGTCCAACCATTGTGGATTGTATTGTATTTAAATCACTGCAAACTGCAATGACAATTACACACATCTAATCTTACTCTGATACATGTTAAACATCCATCCATATTTAAAGCATAAATAACTCACCATTTGTATGATATTTTCAAACTGAATTTTGACAGTTCACAGTAACCTCCAACTGATGTAACATAATAATTTGATTCTAATTCCCATGTGAACAAAATTCACCTCTTTAAACGATGACTAAAAACAATAGGCTATTTTCATCATAATGCAAAAAAAAAGGATGTGGTAAGGCCCTAGGAGACAGCTCAAGACTGTCTACAATACCTCAACAATGATCAATAAATCTGACAATACCAACCTGTTGCCATGACAATATATATCACTATATCATATGTATGGAAATATTAAATGTCAAAACAGGATCAAATTATACTTTTCTGTCTTTCAAATTTGATTGTTGCTTTTCTAAAACTGAATTGATTTAAAAAAAAAATTGTAATACATTCCAGTATTTATCACCAAAATACAATATGATACTTGGAAAAATATTTCTTATATTGTAGATCTCCTTGATCTTTGCATACTAAATATGTGCATAATATATATGATCCAAAAAGATTAGTATGGCAGCTAGCCATTTGGAAATTGCTTAATTTCCATATGTACACAACAAAATGTTGCAGATCTTTCTTTAATAGTATATATAATTATACATGTACATTTTGTGCTATACTTCTACATTCCATGGCTAACAACTCTTGTATTTATGTGCTTTATTATTGCCAATAAAGAATTGAATTGATGTGCCATCAAACATCTAATTGTGCTTCCTCCTCTTACAGTAAAAGAAAAAAAAAATAATCAAACCAGTAAATTTAGAGAATTCTTTTCAAATTTCATTGCTACATCAGAATATTACAGATACATGTATCACCGGAATCCACCTGTTACCCTATGGTAGCAGCTGATTGTGACCCTGGGACCTCAAAAAACAACAACAGAGGTCTTCCTGTCCTGATATTAATGATTCATTGGATAAATCTAAGATAGCATCATACTGAAATCAAGGTGTCAAAGACAGAGAGGCTTAACATAAAGCAGATGGCCATTAATTAACATACCCTGCCTTTGCAAAAACGGGTGAACAAAAATAAGAAGAAGTGAAATACAAAAACATGTTCAAATCAAAGTATTAAAAAACAAAGATAGTTTTCTTTTTTTGTTCAGATATTACAATTTAAAAAAGAATCCAAACCAAGCAGTAATCCAGATGGACAACTGATTGATAATAATTTCACACAATCTTGCTCATTGTATAGCTAGTTTTACCTGTTTGGCAGTTAACTTGGGAACAATTAAAATGAATGGTCCATTCATGCAGTCTTGATACAGACAGACAACTAGTTTAACAAGATGGACAGAGATGACATGAGATTGTTTTGTCTCCAAGGAAGCACTTGCAAGGACAACTCCGTCCTCACAAACAATGATGCACAGCACAAAAACTTCATAGCAACTGAAACAATCTAGGAAGATGACAAAACTGCAAACTGATAAGCCTACCCTGAATTTTCCTTCCACTATACCAACATCTATCACCAAGTCATCTTCTGTATGCTGGTTAGATTATTGATGTAAACACATGTTTATATAAACGAAAGAGAGTGTGGTGTACATATTTTTTACTAACAACATCAATTGTTATTGTGCAATTACAAGCGTTAAATTCAAGACACTGATAGCTGTTTCCTTGCTTGTATGTGCAGTAAGACTGTATGTGCCTTTCGTACGATATTCTCTATAGACTAGACTTTTCATACTATGACTAATGCCATCCAAACTCGGGCATATTTCAAATATTGTATATTTGAATACCACATCCATACAATCTTCTGCATTACATAGTTCTGGAACAGATAATGATCAATGACCAATGGTAAAGGATTATCATACATACATGTACCAATTCAAAAGCAACCTTTGGGTTTTATGGCCTACAGAGGACCCCCCCCCCCCCACACACACACACACACACACACACATTTTGCTGCTGATCAAGCTCCAAACTACATCCATCCAAATATAGTCAGTAAATGCAGTAGAAAAAGACCTCTTCCTTTAACCACTGGCAACATGTGTATCCATTTTTACTTTGCCCAGGTGCTTACAGACGGACATACAGACACACTGTGCCTTATCATAATATGATCATAAATATGGGGTGCATACAAAGATATAGTCAAAATAAATGATTTTAATCTCTTTCCCCCAGTGACACTGACCTTATTTAAATGAGTTTGGGAAAGGGTCATGACTAAGATCACAAGCAATATTTGTATTATAGAACACAATCGCACAGACAGACAAGGTGATTTCAAAGAGGTACGGCAGTCATGGTCTCTTGATTGATAGATTAAATGATAAAAATGCATGATCTTTTGGAAGATAGTTTATGATATAGGTAAATATATATTTTCTTTCAAACTTATTTCACTTGAAACACAAGGTGCAATGCTAGAATTTAAGCTCATGCGATATTTGTGCAGATAATACACAAGTTTAAAGTCATCACAGTTCCAACAGAAAAACAAGTGGAAGGTGATAAACTTCACTATTATATATCATTGCTTGTTGTCTTGGAGATATTGAGTTACTGTACCCAGAGATGATAGCAAGCTTAGACATTTACAGGTCTGGTATATATAGCACACTGCTGGAGAGTACCTTGAGACCACCACCCAGAATGAGGTCAGCTGTGGTGACATGTGGCACTGGACTGTGTGGAAGACCGTCATCCTCATCAGACTGACTCATTGTTCTCCTCCTAAGCTTACTGAACAACTCGCTCTGCAAACAGTAGTGGTTAGTGTTATATAGGTGCACAGAAAAAGCAAAGCAATGGATTATTAAACAGGCAACATAACATATAGAGAGTATGAGGTCCTTGCTCCTTGTCTTGTGTTCATAATTCATATGCAATATATGTGTATAAGTGCTTTTTAAAATTAGACAAGAAGCACAGTAACACATCTTATATAAATTATATACATACACATTCCATTTACAATTCACAATATTATTTCGTAATGGCATGCAATGTAACCTACATGTATATTACGACATTGTTTATCCACATGCCAACAATCCATGTGCTGAAGCTTCTAGACAATATTCTATAGAACCCATATTTTGGTATGCTATTCATTTTTTCTAGTTTGATAGTCAATATTCAGATATCCAGAAACTTCAATTATGCAGATGATTTTACTTCAAACCAAAGGGTGAAATGATGTTTAACAAGGCAATGCAAGCGTAGCATTCCTTCGCAACACAAGATTTATAAACAATAGTCAATAGTGACCTTGACCTTTGACCTTGAAAATCAATAGGGTTCACCCTCTCTCCATGGGAAATATTTGTGAAAGGTTTGACGAATCTCTGTTGAATAGTGTGTCTTCTATCTTGTTCACAAGAATTTTAGACAATAGTCAACAGTGACCTTGACCTTTGATTCTTGATCTTGAAATTCAATAGGGTTCAACCTCTTTCCATGAGCAACATTTGTGGAAGGTTTGATGATTCTCTGTTAAATGCTGTGTCTTCTATCTTGTTCACAAGAATTTTAAACAATAGTCATTAGTGACCTTCATCTCTGACCTTGAAAATCAATAGGGTTCATCCTCTCTCCATGGGCAACATTTGAGGAAGGTTTGATAGCTGTGTCTTCTATCTTGTTTGCAAGAATTTTAGGCGAAAGTCGATAGTGACCTTGACCTTTGACCTTGAAAATCAATAAGGATCATTCTCTCTCCATGGGCAAAGTTGTGAAAGGTTTGATGATTCTCTGATGAATGCTGTGACTTTTATCATGTTCACAAGGTTCCGGACACACACACACACATCCGCATGGACGCGACGCTATATCCCTCCGCAACTAGTTGCAAGGGGATAAAAATTATGACAGACAAACAACAGGAGCCACAAATTTTTCCATCAAAGAATATAAATACAATCATGTACTTTTTTATCATCTGGAAACACTCCTTTTCTGTCTTTCAAAATGTTTGATAATGCATTTGACACCAAAGAACAGGAAAAAACCAGTTTTATATAATAATCACATTGGTGTGAAAGTTTACACACGTGAGCAACATATGATATGGTGTGATACATCAATCTTTAAACTGAAAACATGCTCCTAATGTTAAAACTTGTAAAACTTTGTAAAATAAACTTTACTAAATTCATTTCCTTCATATAATGTCATGCAGCACTATATACTAAGATAGACAGTAAACATGCATCTCTTCCACTTGTTCTTCGACGTTTCTCAATAATATATACCAGGGGTACTAGCAATTTTTTGTGTTTCACATACAGTTCAATTGCATTCTAACTCATTTCTACAAAACATCCTTGGGTACACCACCATCTTTAGAGTTAACATATTTTGAAAGTTCCTGTTTGTTGGAGGTAAAAATGTATCATCATGCAGCTCTTACATACAAGTATTTCAGTAACTTGTATAGATGGTTAATTGTTACTTAGAAAAGAAGGAGAGAAAAATCTTTGGCATAAGCAGGTATTGAACTTAGAACCCTAGCAAACCTAGTTAAGTGATCTACAATGTAACCACCGAGCTACCCATGCCCATATTCAAACTTTGGTAATATTACTACAATATGAAATTTAGACGAAATCACTCAAGAACTCTTCAAATTGAGAGGATGAAAAGATAATTTAAGAGGTGTCCTTGAAAATCCATAAAACCTCAAAAAACCATTACACACTGCAAACTAATCTGCTTCAATAGGATTGGCTGTTGTTTAAAGATAAAACAGTCAACCCATGAGAAACTTCCTACAACAGGCTACAGTCATACAAGATACTCTTCATTTATCTATATAACTGGTCAACAAGTCATAAATTCTTATCCGGAATTCATGAAGCCTTCAGATATTATGACCATGCCTAAAATGTGATCTATGATCTTAGCTCAATCAATACAGGTACTTAATAAAACAAATAAAAGATAGGTAGAAAAGGATGTTTACTGTGGGACATTAAACGGTTCACATCAGGAGGCCCTCCACCATAGCCAAATTAATCTTTTGTAGATTGTATTCAGGGTGAGCTACGACATGGAAAAGGACTTGGAATACCAAATAACATAACAGTTTGCAAAAATGTCTGATTAAAGTCTCATTTAAAAACATTTTCTCTGGAGCTGCATGACATATTGAACAAAAGTGGGATGTGCATTTTTTTAATAAAAAGTTTAAAGGGGCTCAAGTTCAGAAAATGTAAAAACTCTGACCCCTTTCTTTGATTTATACCAGTAATAATGGTGTATTGACAAGTCAGCAAACAGACTTGGTCATTAAACACCTATGCCCTCTATGACAACAGAGTCCATAATAAATGTAACCAATCAGTGGAAAAGACCTGTCAAAAATCTCAAATCCGTTAAATATCAAAGCCCTCAAAATTGTGCTTTTGTTAAATGAGTCAAAAGACAATGTCAAGGTCACATGATCGAGTATGACACCATGTTCTTTTTTGACAAGTTCAATGTCCCATTTCAGAAGGAGACTAAGTGACTATCTATTTTGATATATACCAGTGATTTTGCTTAAATATACAAGAAGGGAGGAAATCATAAGGGCACAATGGATACCAAGAAAACACTTGTAATGCCAGCAAAGTAGATCTAGCTAGTACTTACTACCCTTAAATGATGCAATTTACAATTTATTCTTTGCCCAATAAAACTGAGCTTGGGTAAAAGAACTGGATTAAATAAGAACATCCTGGATTTCATAATTCTTGCGAAATTACTACAAATTTGCATAACATGGCACAGGAATGAAATCTGCTTTTGCTGTGGAGAGTCACACTTATGACAGCTTTCATGTTTCTTGGAAACAATAATGTTGGTGACGATATGGGTTTAATTGTACAGTGTATATATATATATCTGTACACTTTCCTGGAAGATTAAAAGTGCTGTTTACTTGTGCCAAGTATTCTCAGAATATTTTCATTACCAATTCATTTCATTTTTTACAGCAATCAGCAAATGAGATACTACATTCATATATGCATCGCTGTACTTGTAGTTGGGGGGGGGGGGGGGGGCGTGATTTTTCATCAATTTAATAATTTCTAACATTACATTTCCTCCAAATCAAAATGAATACTTGTAACTGTCCCAAGAAATGAATCTCATAATTATACAATAAAGGACTGTCTATAAATTAGGAAGTAAAAGTATTTTCCTTAAAATTAAGATGTACCCCATTCATTCCATTACGTAAACTCTGTTTGAAGTTGCTGTACAGCCAAGGTATAAGAAAAAATTATGTGGTTCTGGTTTCCCAACCAAAACATATTATAGGAATCATACAATTAAATTTTTTGCCTAATAAGCATGTGGGTCTCTGATTTATTTTAGATTTAAGCACAGGTGTGCATTGTTTAATGCTGGAAGTTAACAGGATATGAATGAACCTACAGAGTTTTACAAAATCCAAAATCCTTCTGCATATTGATACCCCACAAATCATCCTGAACATAGTCACCACTTTCAGCATTCATAATCACCACTCTGTGTCTCTATCTTATCCTAACATAGTCACCAGCATTCATAGTCCCTATCCTTACCCTGAAAACTTGGTTCCCTGTCCTTACCTTGAAATCTTGGTTCACTTGTTCCATGGAGACTGCTGTGTGTCTAAATGGTTCTAGGCCCCCTTCCTTCTGATCTGGCTTAAAGACACTGTCCTCTGATATACTGCGAGTCCCTCCCATTGGTAATCGCTGCACAAACCTGAAGCATCAGGAATTTGATTACAACAAAGATTGAATATCACATCAGTTTTGCTGCACAGTTGGAAAGAAAAAAATATAAGTTAAAGCTTGTTTTTGGAAGCAAAAACATACGCTTCCCTCCACGCTGCCAGTTGAGTAATTTCAAAGTAGTTGCGCTTAAGGTACGTATTTACATGTTCAAAGGGCTTAACTCCCACAAAATTCTCATCCTCCTCACTCTCAAAGAGAGGCTAGAACAGGTAGCACTCTACTTATCCCCCCCCCCATCCTCCTCCTCACTCTCAGAGAGGTGCTAGAACAGGTAACACCCTACTTACCCCCACCCCCCCTCGCCAGGCTGTTAGAACAGGTA
>CAJDSM010013812.1:0-10941 GCA_903981925.1 Ostrea lurida | reverse complement strand
AGAGATTTAATTATATATTAATTTCCAAAGTCAGTAATAGGGAGCTTGCTCCTATGGAGTATACATACAGTCTATCTTTCTTAAATTAGTTACTGAGCTGATCTTGAATTATGATGATGTTTGTTGTACAGTTATTGTGCGAACATACTGAAAAATATTCACACTGTTTTTAATGAAAAAAAGTTTCAATATCATGCGTTGTGAATGAATATCGAAGTCAATTCAAAATCTGAAAGGGAAGCTGAACCTCATGGAATTGCACGTCCTATAAAGATGTTTCTATAATTAGATTGGTATACGAGCCTTTTCTAGATGTTATCCAAAGACTTTTTTTTACTTTTTTTTTGAGTTGAAATATCAATATCTGAAACTAGATCAGATATATTATCCAAAAATTGAAAGCGGAGCCTGACCTCGCCATTTGGATATTTATCATTATGTCTTCTCATCAATTTACATATAATTTATGTGGACGCTCACGACCGTTCTGAGTGATCGGTGGGTTAGCCCCTATTATGTAATCAGCTTTTTTCCGTCCGTCGACCCCTTCCGTTTGTTCCAAACAGTTTCGGCGAGATAACTCGAAAGGGCTTTTGCATACCAATTTTAAAAAATGAAACTTTAGGACAGTGACTAAATTCCATTTATCACCCCTTCGATTATTGGAAAATTTTCTGATTCACGTTACGAAATATGGATACTTTAATTCTTACATGGTGATTTTCAGTTTCCGCGCAATTTAACTGGTTTACACTAGATCAGATTGAAGATTATTAGTTTATGATCGTAAGTGTATACCTCCATAACAGGTCAAGCTGCCCTATTTGGGATTTTGAAATTATTACTGATTTTCCGTTTTTAGCTCACCTGAACCAAGGTTCAAGTAGTTTCTGATTCGCATTTTTGTGCCGTTCTGTTCTTCTGTCCGTCTGTCTGCTTAACTTGTCACATTTTCCCGACCTTCCTTCCTAAAGAACCGCTGGGTACTCCAAATCTCAATCAATTTATACAATCATCCTCTGGGTGAAGGGTTTCTAGTGTTCAATTATTAAAGGTAACAGAGCCCCCATTAAGGGGAGTAATCACGAAGAATCAAGAAATAAGGGTGGGGTCATTTAAAAATCTTCAATATCAAGATCGGACACTGGGCCAGATAAAGCGCTGAAATTTCCAAATGAAAGCTTCCTCGGCTATATGTATAAGCAGAGATATCAATTTTCAATAATCATTGACCCCCAGGAGGGTACGTAGAGGATACATGGGGATCAAAAGTTTACATATGATTATATAATGTAAGAAAATCATTATAAAAATTTTTTTTATCAAGAACCAATTGTGTGTCCAGTAAATCTTGAAAATTCATAATGCAGGTTTCCTGATGATAAGTGGAATTCAGTCTTGTTCAATCATGCTGGGGGTCAGATGAGGCTCGACAATTAAGGAATACAAAGTTTTGACATATGAGTATTATAGGATAATTTTTTTTAAATCTTCTTCTACAAGAACGCACTAGGCCAGAATAAGCTGATTACGTATCGAAAGCTTCCTGATAAATAGTGGATATTTACAACGTTTGTGCAAATCATGACCCTCTTCTGGGTAACGCATGAGGCCCCAATAGGTGGATCAAAGTTTTACATAGATTATAAAGGTAAAATCTTTTAGAAATTTTCTTGCCATAGAGATCCCACTAGGCGCCGAAAGCTTCACATATAAGGGAAATTCACGTTTGTCTCAAATCAATTGACCCCAGGGGTAATTGTGAGGGCCACAATAAGGGATAATATTCTTGCATGCAAAATATCTATGGGAATTCCTTTTAAAATCTTCATTGAAACCAGACGAGTGGTATTTACTGAAATGCTTTCCTAATATGGAGTAGAATTTTATTACCCTCTCGTGGAGTTGGTGTGGGGCCCACTTAAGGGATTAGAAGTGCTGCAATTCTGATTGCATCTTCTTAGTGTTATAGAAGATGTCTCATGATGCGTGTGGCTCTTATGGGTCCTCTTTGTGTTAGAGTTAATGGAATTTTCTTTTAATAAAAAGGGAAGTAACTCATAAACTGTGTGATTTTGATGAGTTCAGTAAACAAACATGTATTGTAGTTTTGGAGAGTGTTTAGAATTTCTTTACCTACCTCGCACACTGGAGTTGGGGCAGAGATATATCAGCACTTCTATGCGTCTAATTCATGTTATGGCTGTGTGTTAGTCGTGTTCTGCTGTAGGAACTTCTAGTTGAACATAATGATGAACGAGTCAAGGGTATATTCATAGGAATCATCAAAAACCGTCTTGCACATATGTTTCCCCATGGAGATAGGTATGTACCATCTATTGATTTCTCAGAGTGTAAGGTTCAATAAGTCAAGGTCTTTATGACTATTGTAAAAAAATCTTTGAACAACGAATAAAGCGATTATGCAGATTCATTAAGAAGGATCACTAAAACCTTCCATAAATGTTACCTATGGAGAGAGGATGAACCAATATTGATTTTCAAGTTCAAGGGTCAAAAAGTAAGATCCACTATTGAAGTACTGCTTATAAAATCATGTGAACAAGTTGAAGATAAGCATACCATCAGAGCTATGATCATCAAACCTTCCACAATGTTCCCATCGGAGAAAGTATGAAAACCTACCTGATTTTTAAGATCATTGATTCAAAGGGTCAAGGTCATTATTGACTTTTCTTAAAAGAAATTATCTTGCAAACGTGATATAAGCAAGGTCAATCATCAGAGGAAATCATTAAACTTCTACTACTAGTTAAACTGGCCTCAACCAGCAGGGCCCTTTGTGATGTGGCCACATCACATTTTTTAAGTTGGTGGCAAGCCCTTTTTGAGTATCGCGTGAAAACTGTGTTGTTGGACAGACGGACATTTGCCATGAATAAAAGTTTCATATTTCTGAAACAACAAAATCAGAAATTTTCCAAAAATCTAAAAGGAACTGACCCTGAATGGATATTTACACTGTCCAAAAGTTTCATATGAATTGGTGGCAAGCCCTTTTGAGTTATCAGCGCAAAAACTGTTGTGACTTTTTCATGATTTTCATGAAAAAAGTTCCATATTTCTGAACTGCAAAATCCGAAATTTTCCAAAATTGGAGGTCATCTATCCTCATGGGGCAACCACTGTACCAAGTCTTGTAAGTGTCAATCAAAGAGTTCTTAGATATTGAGTGCAGAAGACTAAGACTTGATCTACAGATGAACAGACACCTTTGAACTTGTGACCTGAAAATAAAGAGGTCATCCACCCTCAGAGGGCAACGACTGCACCAAGTTTGGTATCCACCAAGCAAAGGGTTCTTTAGAAATTGAGCAGACAGTATACTGTAAAAGTGGTTATTTACGCTGGGGGTTAAGTTCGCGTTTCTCCATGTTCAACATTACGCGTGGGGGAAAAATATGCGGTAACTGAATTTGACATGTATTATATCATATGTTTCATAATTATACACGTGGGGGAAATTTACGCGCTTATTATGTGATCGCGTAATTAGCGTAAATTTCCCCCACGCGTAAATAACCACTTTTACAGTATTGTTATGTCCAGTTTGACCTTATGACCTCAAAATCAATTGAGAACATGTACCTGGGAGAAGCCCATGTACCAAGCTTGATGGTTGTCAACAAAGTGTTCTCAAGATATTTTACTATATATGTCCAGTTTGGTCTCAAAATCAATAGGGCTTATCTATTCTCTAGGGTCAACCGCTGTACAAAGTTTGAAGCATATTGAGCAGACAAGACTAAAATTGGTCTACAGCCTAACCAATAGGTGCAAAACAGTATGTCTCCACTTTATAAAAGAAGGGCATAAAAATATGTTAGTGTAGACTCTAGTGTAGACTCAAGTTTGTTTATACCATGACTCCTGGGGGCATTCTGACCACTATATATAATATCTTTCACGGTCTCTAGCCAGGTACCCGTTTTACACTTGGGTAGAGTGAGGAAATTCGTGTAAAGTGCTTTTCCCAAGGACACAACGTCGGCCCTGCCATGGCCAGGATTCGACCTCACAACCTCTAGGTCGAGTGTCTAAGGGCCTAAACATTTGGCCACCGACGCCTCATATTTAATGATTCACCATGGCAAGTGGAACGGAGCCAGGTAAAGGAAAGGTCATGTGACTCAAATGCAAACGATCATCTACACTGCAGCTTTCCTGGGATGTAAAGAGGGAAATCAAGTATAAGGACAACAGGTTTGTGATGTAAAGAGGAAAAATCAAGTATAGGACAAACAGGTTGTGAATGTAAAGAGGGGAAATCACAGTAATAGACAAAGGAATTGTGAATGTAAAAAGCGGAAATCAAGTAAAGAAAAACAGGTTGCTGATGTAAGAGGAAAACAAGTATAGGACAAACAGGTTGTGATGTAAGGATAAAAGGAAGGTTGTGAGAAAAGATCAAGTATAGAAACAAACAGGTTGTGAAATTGTAAAAGGGGAAAATCAAGTATAGAACAACAGGTGATGTAAAGAAGGAAAATCAAGTATCGGACAACAGGTTGTGATGTAAAGAGGGAAAATCAAGTATAGGATAACAGGTTGTGATAATAAATAGCAGTTTATACATAAAAGTAATCGTACACTACCTCTTACAAGGGAAAAAATGTTTACTTCAAAAGAACAGCTGTTATGAACTGCAAGAATCTGGTACAATTTTTTTTTACAACAAACAGCAGGCATACTGTGTGTCCTATATAATTCTTTGGATATTGATAAACTAGGTCAACATTCACACAACAAAACTGGCTTTTTTTCAAGATTTAATTTCAGAATTAATATCTTGCATGATATTATAGTACAGAATTTGTTATTTACAAACTCGATAAGAACATGGATAATGAGGCTGGTTTGTTGGCGGTTTTTTCTTTGGAGAGCATTTTACTCAGCTGCTGGTGCCGATTTTTCCCTGTGAGTTTCAGAGTGGATTTTCCTGGCTGCTGTGGCTTCTTTTTATTGTTTGTGACAAGTTTTGTTGATTTTTTAGTTTTTGCTGCACTAGACTCGTTCAGAGTTGTGGTGTTGCTTTCAACGCTAGCTTCCTTTGTGGATGTTTCACTGGGAATAGTGAAAATTTAAAATATCAAATCTGATTAAATAAATTAAACAATAAATTTGAACAACATTCTTGAAACATTAGAAAAATTTCTTACTAACAAAAGACAAATCATCTTCAACAAAATGAATCAATGAACCCTTTTTAAATTATCTAGCTGCAAAATTGTAGCTCTCCAGAAAAAATTATGTTGACAGATCGGTCTGTCAACATTATTTTTTCCAGAGAGCTACAATTTTGCAGCTATAAATTATGTTGATTTTCAAAAACCCTAAAATATTGTGTACCTCAAGCAGACACTGTCTTTCTCTCCTACAATCAGGTTTTTTAGCTGTTTCTTTTTTAACCTTTTCTTCTGTTTCTTGGTTAACTTTTTATCCTCGGGTATTGTTTCATGTTCTGACATTCTCTCTTCAGGAGCTGGAAGAAATAAAATATGCAAATAACAGCAGTTGTAATCAGGAAAGGGAGAGAATGAAAAAATAAGTGGCTGGACCAGGATCGTTTAACCCGGGACCCTGCATTACAGTTAGGTGCTCTAACGCACCTGAGCTCATCCGGCTGATATCCACGACAATATATGCCGTAACTACTATTCCTCCCTCCTTAAAGTGTCTTCGCCTGGAAGACAAATAACCCAGGTTCTACCCCCTGGCAGGACTGAAATTCACCTGCAATTCCAGGGGCTGTCAACGGCACCAAATGTAACAGGAAGGGATAGAATGAGAAAATAAGTGGCTGGACCGGGAAGTGAACCTGGGATCCTTGCATTACTAGTTAGGTGCTCTAACCACTGAGCTATCCAGGTCGATATCCACGGTCCACATAATTTTAACTACTACAAAGTCTTGCATTAAATCAGAGGAAATGCGACAAACTCATTCACTTTCTAGTTTGATATTTCTTTCATTCTTATTGCCTCTACAAATTTGCAGAACAAAATGATATCAAAGCAAAATATTAATTGTTTAAACAAGGATTCTGTGAGCTACTGCTCACTGAGGATACCCCCCGCTTTACAGTACATGTAAATATAGCTGCTACCTAAAAAATTTGTTCATCTTTTGCTAAGGTTGATATAAAAGTAGGTTGACATTGCGAAAGGTCTGAATTTAAAGCACAGTATGGGATTCCTAAATGAAGTGATATACCAAATATCAAGTGGCTGTGATGCACAGTTTCAGAGAAAATTGATTCTACATCAAGACTCAAAACATTGACTAAGTACGTTAACAGAAATGTGGACAAGTGAAAGGTCCGAATTTGATAAGCGCAGTATATGACCTCTAGATGAAGTGATATACCAAATATCAAGTGGCTCTGACATGCAGTTTCAGAGAAAAAAGCGACGATAATATTTGTTTCGGATGGACGGGAATATTAACTAAGTCAGATAAGAGAAGTTGACAAGCAAAAGGTTTTGGACGGAATATTGACTAAGTCGGAAAACAGGAAGCTGACAAGTGAAAGGTCTGAATTTGGTAAGCACGGTATAGGACCCCTAGATGAAGCAATATACTAAATATCAAGTGGCTGTGATATGCAGTTTCAGAGAAAAGTGCAACGAAAATATTTGTTTCGGACGGACGGTCAGGGGTAAAACAGTATACCCCCCTTCAGAGCAGGGGTATAAATAGGCAAGCAACATAGTATATACCAGTAGACTGTCTATTATCAGAATGATGTATCATATTCTTCTGTTATATTTTTATACACACATATATATACATGTACAACCACATGTGTGGATTATGCGAAGAGGGTATGGTAGTCACCCACTCGGATATGTGGGTTTCCTCCGGGTAATATATATGTGTGCGTGTGTGTACTTTGAAGGGGACAGAGTGGACCTACAGTCAGTGGGGAAGATGATTAAAAGCATCTTCTTTTTAGTTAATGTTAAAATAATTACAATGTAATATTTGCAAGTAATATCCTAGATATGATCCTACAGCCAACAAAATAATGTGATATAAAAGGATTTCCATGCGTTTAAATACTCCCTTATTACTTATCACTTACTTAAAACAGCGTATAAGAAACATACTGAGAGCTTTCACTTTAGCTGCAGAACTGTAGCTCTCTGAAAAAAATCAGAGATCTGATCCCAATATTTTTTTCAGAGAGCTACAATTCTGCAGCTACTTTCACTTGTGCAGTGATCAGTGATAAATATATGTCATACTCCCGCATGTAAACAAATTGTTTCGTGCCTTAATGTCATTGTGTACGATAATTTCCCAAAGGGAAATAACTTGTACATACATCTCAAAACCAGCATATAACAAGATGTGTTTGTGCAACACTGATGTCCCTGTATGGACAAACTCAAAGGTCATGAGGTCAGAAAGTATAGTACGAAAGAGAAAGGTTTTGTCACAAGAATACACAAGTGAAATATGAAAGCCCTGCCACCATCCACTCAAAAGTTATGGCCAAGATTAAAGTTTTTTTGAACAAACAAAAACTGAGAAACGGTCCAAAAACTATAAAAGTATGCTCCCCTATCTCCAATTACAGTAGAATAATTTAATTTTACTTGTTACAAGCAATTTGATTGGCTGAAACAAGATTGAGCAACATCAATTATTTTGTATAATCTAACTTGCTCTTTGTGACGTCCTAGAATGATGTCACAATGCATTTGACGTTGTTGTTTCTACTTTGTTGCTACTACAAAATCCATCCGCCTCATACAAAATTCTTATTATCTCGCAAGTTATTCATCACATAACGTTAAATTCAAATTTCTGAATTAAATTATAAGGAATGAAGCGAATTTTGACCTAGCTTATACGATCGATATAATCTAACTTGGAGCAGTACTGTTTACGCTTAATATAATCCGCTTTGAAAACGTAAACTGCACAAAGTTAGATTATATCGTATAACCTAGGTCAAAATTAGCTTCTTAAATACAGTATTGTGACTTGGGATAAAAATAATTAATGCAATCTACATTCTACTCAAGAATTCACTAAAGATTTACTGAATTATACACTTAATTTGCATTATTTCAAATATGATGATCTACATGTATAGCTATTAGTATAGCAATGTATGTCAATAGCTTTCTGCAACTGCCATATCTGGAGTTATATGCCCTAATTTCTGTGCCTTTGAAACGTAATTATGATTCNAATAGCTTTCTGCAACTGCCATATCTGGAGTATATGCCCTAAATTCTGTGCCTTTGAAACGTACACAGGTAATTATGATTTAATTTCCATTAATTAATACCACATACTGGTATATCAATGTAAATAACACACTTGGACATTTGGAGTTATGTGCATACCTGATTTTGATGATCTGATTCGCCTCATATGCATTTCTTCTTGTCTGGGCGGAAATTTAGTTGTTTTGCTGCATTGCAAACATGTCCTTATCTAGAATAAAGTATGAATTAAGGTATATGGAATTTAACGGTTCTGCATTACAAACTTGTTCTTATTCAAAATAATACTACAAGTTAAATATCAATACAAGCAGACCTCATAGTCCATTGAAATCATTCATAGTGTATGAAAATTAGCATATGTGTTTATGCACACTGTGCTTTGTCTAATGTAATTAATATCAAGGCATCTGCAATCGGGGGCATCACAGGCAACTTAGCATTACCCTTGATTGTGTTCTCCTTTGATTTTTAAAACTGACAAAGACCCTAGGATTGCTCAGTACAATCATACTGTCTGTATATGTTTCGTGAACTGAAATTTCATTTCAATTAACTTGAAATCTAGCATACATGGAATTTTTAAGTTCTATTGTAAAGACTTTGATCTAGCAGTGCATTCTAACATTAAAAACTGACAGGATGCAAGGTAAAATTTCTGCATGGAATTTTGTGACTTGCCCTTGTAGTTGAGTTACAACTGACCTAAAAAACCATGAACTCAGAATTTTGTGCAACATCTGATTGCTGCAAATTTAATAGATGCATTGTAGCACAGGCACTTGTTTTTGTAAATAGGCTATGATGTTTGTATACTGAAACAAGTTGCCTGTGAAATGTAGTTCTGATCTAATAATCAATTTTTAGGAATTTCCCTTCCAAAGATTATTTTTATGCCCCCCGGAATCTTCGAGTCGGGGCATATAGTTTTTGGTCTGTCCGTTTGTCTCTTTGTTTGTCTGCAGGAAAAACTTTAACATTGGCCATAATTTTCAATGGTAATTGATTAGGACTTTCTATATTTCTGTGTGTTCCTTATGACAGCCCTTTTTACTGTACCAAAATTGTTGACTTGACCTTGACCTTGAAGTTTGACCTACTTTTCAAAATCTTTAAACATTGGCCATAACTTTTAAATGGTAAGTGATAGGACTTTCATATTACATGTGTGTGTTTCTTATGACAAGCCCTTTCTACTGGTAACCAAAATTGTTGACCTCCTGACCTTGAAGTTTGACCTACTTTTCAAAAACTTCGACAATTGGCCTTAACTTTTGAATGGTATTTAGTGATAGGACTTTCATATTACACATATATTCAACTTGTTCTGCACAATTTATATCATATTAAATCAGCATACTATATACAATTACATACAGTAAAATACCTCTATCTCGAAGTTCAAGGGACTTCGAAAAAACTTCGAGATATCCGGGGTTTGAGATATACAAATTCGATCGTCAACATTTTTTTTGGACGGAGGATATTTGATGAATCGGCATGTTAGGACGGACTTAAAAAGTGCACGGAGTACAAGCTGTTAAACTAAAATTATTCGCAACCCGGGTCAACCTGAAAAAGGCGAGCATAGACTAAGTACTGGTTGACAATTATCAATTAGTTTCTACAGCCGCGGGAGTGAATGCGTGACTTGAGTAGGCCAAGTATGGTAAGGAGACCGGAAAATTGACTGCACTTCCGAGATAAACCAGGTGAAATAGGGCATGGGACGTTGAAAATACTTCGACATAAGCGGGGTATTCAAGATAACCGTGTTCGAGATATCAGGAGCTTTTTAAAATCATTTATATCTATAGGGAAAACGGCTGGGACTGGCCGTCGACTTCGACATAAGCGTGGTATTCGAGATAAACCATGTTCGAGATACAGCTATTTTACTGTATGTATTACTGAAGACAACATTCAATACAGCTTTAGACATTTCAATCATTTTTAAATTTATATACTAAGGTAATACTAGTAAATGATATTTCAGTACTTACCAACATGTTGTTACTGCTGAAAAATCTTTTGACTAAATTTTTCTGATAGTTTCCAATGGACTCTGGATTTGTATCATGCCTTTCCAATAGTCTCTTTAAGTTTTTATTCAGACCTAACTTTGGCTTTAGCCTTACTCTGGTGTTGGTAGGACTAAACTCATTACCACAATAAGTGCAATGTGCATGGGATACATCCAGATCTGACAAAAATCGATGTATTAAGTTAAACAACTCAATGGGGAAAAGGACTAGATATGGCAAGAAATAAGGACCCTGTCCAAAAAATAATCAATTTGAGAATGTCTCTGGTGCAGCTCTCACATATTAAGATTGGATTTATAAAAATATAAAAATTACCTCTTTTGTAATTTAATTCTAGTTCTACAGCTTTCAATCTGAAAGAAGGAGAAACATAAATTTTAATAACATGAGGTCTTAATTAATAATGAATATAGTACATGTACACGTATATTATACAGTTGTTGACTGGGGTAGAGGGAACAGTCTGAGTCAATCTGTTGGACCGGAGTGCAAGCTGTTTCCCGAGACCCATGTCAACAACTGTTTTGTTATACCCCTACTAAACAGTAGAATTTCCTCAATAGGCCGGCCTATGTCTATCAATTCGTCGTAAGATTAGATTTATTCCGAAGAGACAGTGATAAGTCCCCAAAGAT
>CAJDSM010013811.1:3264-21872 GCA_903981925.1 Ostrea lurida | reverse complement strand
TCTGAAAAGACTCCATCCTTAATGGGAAAGTCTGTGACAACTACCGAGGTTGACATTTGATCAGAAACACTGACTCAAGTCTGAGACTCAGGTGAGCATAAAAATAATGGATATGGAAAAATACATCGTTGCATCCCCCCCCCTCCCATAACCCGAGTCCCTTATCTATATCACACAGATAACCTTAACCTTGTCTTTCCTAAGAAGAAACAGAAGGTCTTCAAGTCCAATAAAGCGCCCATTTCTTGTCGAGGCCACATCAGATGCTTGAAGTAGCTGAAAGCAATAATAAAAGATCCTAACATAATCTTCGTTACCAGAAGTCCAAGGAAACCGATGAAGTTATCCAAGATGTCAAGATCAAAGTGCAAGCTAACAACAACAAGTGTTATTGTGTCTCTGACCTTGAGAAAAATTAGAACATAAAAAAACATACAATTCTTTATTTCATAAACATAGCACTTTTTGATATGAATCCTGAAGTTCTTTACTTTTTTCCACCTGCATTATGTCCAGACCTATAGGTGTTTTCTTCTTACCACGTACATTTAAATATGCACAAGTTGCAGTCTTGAAATTTGTTTTTCTCATCATGACAAAATGACCTCCTTTTTCAAATTCAATGAAGTGTGTCCATTGAAAAATTTACAACACTCAATGTCACAATTAATGTCAGTGATTGCCCCATTGTTGAATGGCCAACCTTTGGATGTTTTTAACAAATCTTGGGATTATAAATGATTTTGAAAAACATGAAAATTTTGAAACTTGAAGAATTTGTAACTCAGTGGGGATCCAAAGTTCTTCATAATAGTTCTGATATTAATATGCAGGTATATTCCAAATGGAAACTCGCGTAAATTCCAGTGATTCTCTGGGGCCTACATTGGCCCCTTTGAAGCCAATATTACTTTTTCATATTTTTGTCAAGCAAGATGTCTTTGTGAAACACTGAAGTCCCCAGATTCAAAATGCCATTAGAAGGGTCTTTTTTATTATGCATGTGAAATATGAAAGGTTTATCACTTACCATTCAAAAGTTATGGCCTATGTTAAACTTTTTGAAAAGGTCAAAGTCCTGGGTCAAAGTCAGAGTTTTGGCAGCAGTAGAAAGGGCTTGTCATAAGGAATACACATGGGAAATATGAGATCCTTATAACTTACCATTCAAAAGTTATGGCCAATGTTAAGGTTTGTGAAAAGTAGGTCAAAGTTCAAGGTCAGGATGTTGAAAATGTTAGTACCAGTAGAAAGAATTTGTCATGAGGAAAACATGTGTGAAATATGAAAGGCCTATCACTTACCATTCAAATGTTAAAGTTCATGGGAAGTAGGTCAAATTTCAGGGTCAAGGTCAGAATGTCAAAAATGTTAATACTAGTGGAAAGGGCTTGTCATAAGGAATACAAATGTGAAATATGAAAGCCCTATCGCTTACCATTGAAAACTTATAGCTATAATATTAAAGGTTTTCCTGTAGACAAACAGACAGCTAAACAGACGGACAGACGCCAAAAACTAATATGCCCCCGAATCAAATATTCCAGGTGCTTAACAAGAGCAACGCAAACGTAGAATATAACGCCCCGTCATGGCCCAGACAGTGGTAAACCCACTGTGTGCCATTTTTACCTTTCACCAGTGACCTTGGCTCAAGGTCATGACATATTCTTAGTTCTGGGCAACAATCTTGTGAAATATTATTGAAATCCCTGCACTCATTGAAAAGTTATGGCCTGGACAATGTTAAAAACCACTATGTGCATTGTTGACCCTGACCTTGACCTCAGGTCATGACACTTCCTTGGGTCTAGACCCAACAATTCTGTGAATTATTATTCTAATCCATGCATCAGTGAAAGCTTATGGTCCAAACAAGGTTAAAAACACTAATGTGCATTGCTACCTTGACATCTGACCAGTGGACCTTGGCTTAAGGTCACGACACTTCCTTGGATCTAGACCAACAGTTCTGTGAAATATTATTCCAATCCATGCACTCGGTGAAAAGTTATGGTCCGGACAAAGTAAAAACCACTATGTGCATTGTGACCTTGACATTTGACCAGTGACCTTGGCTCAAGGTCATGACACTTTTTTGGGTCTAGACCACAATTCTGTAAAATATTATTTCAATCCATGCACTCAGTGAAAATTTATGGTCCGGACAAGGTTTCAAACCATGATGTGCATTACCTTGACCTTTGACCAGTGACCTTGGCTCAAGGTCATGACACTTCTTGTGCCCAATGACAACAATTCTGTAAAAATTATTCCAATCCATGCACTCAGTCAAACTTATGGTCCGGACAATGTTAACCATTAAGTGTGTAGTGACCTTGACCTTTGACCAATAACATTGGATCAAAGGTCATGACACTTCCTTAGGTCCAGGGCAACAATTCTGTGAAATATTATTCAAATCTACAATGAGGATCAGGAGTTATGGCCCGGACAACTATTTGCCAATGTTAAAACTATTATGTGTAAGTGACTTGACCTTAGACCAATAACCTTGGATCAAGGTCATGACACTTCCTTAGGTCCAGGGCAACAATTCTGTGAAATATTGTTCAGATCTACAAAGAGGTTCAGGATTATGGCGGACAAAGCTATTTCGGCCGGACGCCGGACACCAGATGGACAGACAACCATAACATAATCGACGTCCCGTCTGAAGACGGGCGTATAAAAAGACTATGTTCTTTGGTACTTACTAAAGATGTAAGCTGTTGCCTAACAATGTCTTCAATCAGAACTGCTGAGTCATGCTGAGGCTTTGGGACATCTCCAAACCCACCTGGTCAAATTGTTTACAATCAGTAAATCAAATGAATGTACATGTACTGCATCCAAAATTTGATTCATATTAGGGGATTTTGAGTTTCTTCCACATCTGTGTTTATTCTGTATTTTAGTCCACTAACTGCTTCAAGTATGACTGCAATGCTACTGCTGGCATTGTATACTTGTCAATGAAGTGTTAAAACACTTTGCATCACTGTTCACAGTTCATACATCACATGTATTTTTCAGAAATGAAAATTATTTCCTTAAGTATTTGTCATGACATTGTAGACATCAGTTGATGTCATAACAAAATTGTCCACTGAGGGGCTGTGCAACAGGTGAAATTTTCGTAGGGCGATCCAGAGAGGAGTTATTTATTAGGGATTACACTTTCCAAATGTACTTCCGATACGAACTGTAGTGCTGGGATTTTGTTCGAATATGGTACCAGACTGATCTAAACTAGTACTGAAGGCAAACAAATTCTATCGAGGTTACTTATTACACCATACACATGAAACGGCCTCGCAAACGAGAGTGACCTCAGATTTTCAAGGTTCCAACTACAGACAGTTCCTAGACGCACGTCGTATCATAAGGACTCGTGTCAGAAGAAGCTTGCTGGAAGTATCAGCCTAGGTAGCAGTCCTTCAAGCAGGATATAGACATGGTGGTGTCACAAGCAGAGCCGTCTAAGTTTAATCTTAGAGAACGCCAGCGTAGAAACATGCTTGTAGTAGCATCAGAGCAGGCCAGCAGAACTGAAGTTAACTTGGAAGTTCCATTATGAATGTTCTTATTCGTGACCGTTTTTAAGAGAGGTAGAAGTGGTCACTCAGGTACTAAACGGTAGCGTGCATGCTCTCATCACCCAAGTTAAAAGCAACAACAGGAGCATTGTGAACTTGCGGTTTAAGCACATAGTTGGAACGTGACGTTAACTGTAATTGCACAGCATGACCCGCTGTAGTTACTGAACAAAAGTATAAAGGTATAAAAAAATGATCATAATCTTTATGAAGAACATTGTATTAGCACGGAATAATTTAGTCTTTTTACACAATATATGGAGAAGTTTGATGAGGCCGAAATTATAGAATAATACAGAACCTACTCATTAAATGCATACAAATAAATTAGTTAATTATGATAATTAATTACACATATCCATTCGCTTGATTCGCAAAGATATACTATGTTTAATCAAGAGGGAGTCATCGCACAATGTTTTGAGGACATCAAATCGGATCATCTTTGGCTGTAATCATCAGATGCGTTCACTAATAGAAGAGCAATTGTCTAAAGTAATAGTGACAATTGGCGATATCCAGAATGTAACCAGCATAACTGCAAATTTACTTATGATAGTAAAGATATTGTCAATTGTGGAGGCATATTTACACTTCGTTTGTATTCAATCTGAGAGCTTAAAAGTTATCTGCACATACGCTCTAGTGAAGCACTCTCGCGAGGTGTAACCAGAATTTGGCAATCACAGTTGTTAAATAAGGTAAGTAGCATGTTTTTCAACAATAATTTCGATTCGTATATAATACATTTCATAGCTACTGCTTTAAAACGATAACTTTGTAATTACCCTATTATTTGTGACGCCTATATTATGGTCGATAATAATACTTAGGGTAAAGATTGGTCTCGCCGGAAGAGAATTAATTAGATTTCTGGGAGAGCAATATGACAGTTTTGTAAGCACTCAAATATTCTAAGTTCTGAGAGGATCTCTTTCTAAATATAAAGTTTATCAGGCTTTTTTCCTGGCCCCTAGTAATAGAGTCTCTTTGAGAGAATACTTAGAAGAGAGACTTTACTATAGATTTGCCTTCCATATATTCTGCATTGTAAAAGACTCTTCGTGATCCCCAATTAATTAACATGTGCGGTCCATCGTATAACCTTTGCCTTGGGTGTCATGATTTGAACAAACTTGAATCTCTCTATATCAGAAGCTTCCATATAAATTTCAGCTTTCTGGCCAGTGGTTCTTGAGAAGAAGATTTTAAAGATTTTTCCTATATTATCTGATCCCCTATTGGGGCCCCATTCGACCCCCGGGTGGTCATGATTTGAACAAACTTGAATCTCCTCTATTATCAGGACAGCTTCCATATAAATTCAGCTTTCCTGGGCCCAGTGTTCTTGAGAAGAAGATTTTTAAAGATTTCTCCCTATATTATCATATGTAAAACTTTGATCCCCTATTGTGGCCCCATCGTCCATTGAGGTCATGACTTGAACAAAACTTGAATCTCTCTAATCAGGAAGCCTACAATATAAATTTTCAGTCTTTCCTAGCCATGTGGTTCTTGAGAAGAAGATTTTTTAAAGATTTTTCCTCTATAATCTATATGTCAAACTTTGATCCCTATTGGGGCCCCATTGTTACCCCCGGGGTCCATTGATTTGAACACACTTGAATCTCACTATATAAGGAAGCTTCCATATAAATTTCAGCTTTTCTGGTCCTATTGGTTCTTGAGAAGAAGATTTTAAATGACACCACCCTATTTTTGCATTTTTGTGATTATCTCCCTTTGATGAGGGCCTGGCCTTTCATTAGAACAAATTGAAGCCCCTCACCCAAGGATGATGTGTTACAAGTTTGGTTGAATTTGGCCCAGCGGTTCTTGAGAAGAAGTTGAAAATGTGAAAGTTACGACGACGACAACGACGACGAAACGGACAAATTTTGATCAGAAAAGCTCACTTGAGCCTTCGGCTCAGGTGAGCTAATAATTATAATATATATAGGTAAGAAAAAAAAAAATATACATTCAATCAATGGATATAAATGATAAAACAAACCACATGATACTTACATGTATTGTATTGAAATGAGCAGTCTATAAGCATACTGTACATGTATTTTCTGTAAAGTATGTTCTAAATGTATATGTATAACGATACAAAAAGTATTTTCTCATGTGAGATTATTTTTTTCTGAAATGTACAGTTATGTGCAAAAAAGAAAAAAAAACTATATATTTTTTTTAAGCACTGTAACGACATCCAGGATTACGGGGTACATGCATGGCTTCAAAATATTAGGGCACGAGGAATACATATACCTGCAATTAACAAACACCCCTAAAAATCTATGCATTAAACAAACACGGACGGTGTACCCCTTGTCAACACAGTATTTTTATTAGCAATTGTAACGACATCCAGGATTACGAGTGTACATGTATGGCTTCAGGATTTACGAGCACAAGGAATACATATAACCTGCAATTAACAACACCCCTAAAAGATGCATTAAACAAACACGGGCAGCATCTGTAAATGTACATGTAGCTACACTTTCTCTTTGGAGTTCCGAATGTCAATGCAAAGAAAAAAAGCCTGACCGCTGACCGCACGTGACCGACCCACTGCTGACCGCACGGTGACCAACTGCTGACGCGAACGGTGACCGCACGCTGACCGCAAAACTGTGACCTGTGACCGTGACCGCACGCAGACCGCAACGGTGACCGCACGGAAAAATGGTAAAGTAAGAACGTTTCAGGGACTGTACTAACGATGTCCACATTAATGTCATCCAGATTGATTGATTATTTGTTTTTCGTCTCGTTCAGAATATCTCACTAATATCGAGACGATCGTCACCATTGCCGGTGAAGGGCTGCAAATTTTGACCTATGCTTAGCACTTATGGATTTTAGCAGTGAGGGTTTTTTTGTATGCCACACCTACTGCGGCACGGGACCTCTGTTTTTAAGGTCATATCCGAAAGACCCGTGATTCTCATTTCTAAATGCTGAGCTCTTGGCGAAGGAGCAATCACTATATATTTTAACGTCTTAGGTATGATATCCAGTGTTTCTTTTTCTCGGTGTTGTTATCATGGGATATAAATTCTCTTTCGATCTAATCTGGTGTCAATAGCAGTATTTTTCTTTGCATATGTACAAACTGGGAAAATATTTTTTTCCCAACCAATCTATTACCCTAATTAATTCTGATTAGAAAAAAAATTGAAATATCTAGAGGATTAAATGTTATCAATTAAAATGCTGAGCAGAACTGCAATAGATTAACTGTGCCCATCTGACGATTGCGACATGCAAAGCTTACAGAGAATATAAAATGATGAAATATAATTCCTTCCAAATTGTGAATTTCTTCTGCTAGCTTGTCACTTGCATTGAGTACCAAGCAATCCTCATTGCAACAACCTGCATAATCCCAACAGACATTTCTCCATCAAGGAAAGGAATGGAAAATTAATACTAGGATCATTTTGGGGTTTGTATTTTTTTTCCCGGCAGGTTTGTTTAATAATACTTAAAGGCTGTTTGCTCCTTTACAGGTTTTATAAATTAATCATTTTTTTTTTACCTTTTCCTGTTTTCAATCAGTATAATTACATAAACTGGTTCATTTAAACAATAAAATGCTTCCTTTGTTGGTTTATTGGGTGATGAAAGCATGCAGCTATATACTGATGTGACCACTTCTAACCTCTCTTAAAACGGTCATAGAACAGTTCTAATGGCCGCTCCAAGTTAACATAGAATAGTTCTGCTGCCTGCTCTAGAGCTGCTCTAGAACTGTTCTACGACTGCTCTAAGTTAACTTAGAACAGCTCTGTTGACTGCTCTAGAGCTGCTCTTGAAGACTGCTTTAGTTAACTTCGAACAGCTCTGCTGACGGCTCTAGAACTGCTCTAGAACTGTTCGAAGTTGGAACCTTGAAAATTGAGGACCTGTGTTGTGGCAGGCATTCATGGTATGTTAAAGTAACCTCACTGTTATTGCCTAGGTCATGCAAGCAGCTTGACACCCCAATCGTAAGGTACTGCATTGACAAACATGTAGGCAACCTAGACTATCACTGCTATGGCTCTCCATATGTCATGCATAGGTCTAGAATTGTGGCACTTCAGCTTACTACAACTGCTAATGTCTCATTATTATTCATATATTTAAATATTATAATGTAACGGTTGTGATTCGGTTGGAATTGCCGATGGCGAAAGCAAGAAATTGTCTTTTGCAAATCATTTGTAAAGTACGGTAAGTTTGAAATGATAGAAATCCGGGGGGGGGGGCAGGGGGGGGAGCACTTCCTAATAGGATAGAGGTAGGAGACGCTGCGCTGTGATTATATCGGTAGCTTTTTAACCACTTCGAATATATGAACGAAGGTATAGAAAGTCTAAGCATGGAAATATATTGATAAGCGTCATTAAGTGTTTGCGGGTGGTCATTTTTTTTTGTTAAAAATTATAGAATTAGTTATAGAACTCAATAGAATTTTGATCCAGCTGCAGCCTGATGAATCTCTGAAAAATCTACACAAGTTAGACAAGTTAATCCCGTTTTAAATGAGAATATATAGTGGGGATCCAGTTGTGGCTAATTGATAGAAAGGATTTATTGTCTCCATTCCCTTGTATTGTTTATCAGAGCAGACAGTTCCATGTAAGTGTCATTATGGGAAATACGGGTCACGCAATTTTGAACAGAAAATTTACTGAATACTAAAAGGTATACACTTCTCAAATTCTGAGGGGTCTTCGATTGTAAGCGGCACGTCCCTTGTTACCCATAAAAATAAACGAAGTCCCCCCACTCTTTGGGGGGGGGGGGGAGATAGAATATTATGTTACCTAAAAATGTGCTTTTTCTCTATGCGCTAAAGAAAAACAAAAACATGTTCGCGCGCTAAATTTGACGTCACAAATGCCACTGTTCACGTCGACAATACGACGTTCACAGTGTACAGCGCGGAAATATAACGTCAGCTGGCGTAAACAGTGCATTGTGACGTTACAGTCTATAAGCGTCGATGTTTTCTTTCAAGACCAAACGATTATATAACAACAAGAATGCATCCCGTTTGGCAATCGAAATACTTCTATAGATGAACAAATTTATCCAAGAAAATTAAATTTGCTAAAGGTGAGCGCATCTACTTTTTTATTTATTGGAAGTCTTGAACTCGTTCATCTATTAAGTCGTACGTACTTGCATGTATCTAGTTCTATCAATATATATTAGGTAAAAACTGCAACAAAAAGAATATATACTACTGATTTTGAAAGAATAGTGTTTGAATTTAACAAATAACATGTCAGAGTACATATTGTAACAGTTGGTTTACTCGAATATCTGTTGAAGCAATTAATTAATAAAAATGGCGGCGCCCTTTATGCTTCACGAAAATTTCCTTGAACGTATGTCGAGATGATTTGTTTTCTTTTGCTGATTTTGAGGGTTTTTTTTTCTTTACATACGTGTTACATTAGAGCCTGTGCTTCGCAGACGGGCCTCGGCCCGTCCGAGCTTCGCTCGTATATATGTGAAAAAATGAAACATGTGATTTAGTGATCTAGCTATATACCTTTAAAAAATATTACAGGTCATCCTTACATCATGATAGACTATATATATATATATAGAGAGAGAGAGAGAGAGAGAAAAATAAAATCCAACGATGACTGAATAATTATCTACATAAGTGTGATAAATGTAGATAATTTATTGCAGTGTCATCGTTGATTTTATTTTTATCTCTACGTATTACCTATACCATGGACTTTTACTACAATTTCAATATATATATATTATATATATATATATATATATATATATATATCATATACATATATATATATATATATACATTATTTATATTACATATATATATTACATATATATATATGTGATGTTAACAAATCACCACACTATACAATAAAATGTAATGCATAAAAAAAGAAAATTGCTTCTCACAATCTAATAACAGTCTATATTAACAGCTAGTCTAATGAACAGATATTGGAACTTAAATTTCAAAATGAAATCTGATTTTGTAATTAATTTGCAGAATTAAAGAAACATTTAAAACAAACCCAGCTAATATATATATATATATATATATATATATCATATCAAAAGTAAAAATAATATGGCAACACGGATGTAAAACGTTAGCGCTTTCATTAATATCTCTAGACGTTTTACAATTTTACAAAAAACAATTGTACAGTGTATTTGACGTTAACAATGCAATGACGTCATATTGTAATGTTTGATGGATAAACAGCCGCGTAAATTGTTGCGGTACATTACATGTCGGTGCGACACGAATGCCCCCGCCTACAGTGAAGTCTAATGAAGAAAATTCGTAAGGGTGATGCATGAACTGTGGCATATCTATATACCAAATTTGAGTGTCGAATGTGGTGCAACCATTGCAAGAGATAATGCAACGGAAACGAAAAATTTCTGATTTTTTTCTTAGTTCAAGAGGGCTAACTCTGTCAAAAATCATCGGACCATGACCATCTTCGAACTTGACCTAATATTCCCGTGATATATCCATATACCAAATTTGAGTCAATGATGTGTGCAACCGTTGCAGAGATATTAATGCACGGAAACGAAAAATTTCTGATTTTTTTCTAAGTTCAAGAGGGCTAACTCTGTCAAAAATCATCGGACCATGACATCTTCGAACTTGACCTGCATATTCCCCGTGAATATATCCATATACCAAATTTGAGTGTGAATGTGTGCAACCGTTGCAGAGATATATGAACGGAAACCAAATGATGACGGAATGACGGAATGACAAGAATGACGGAATAGGACGGGATGACGGAACAGGGTAACACTATATGCCCCCGGCCATTTTTAATGGCGGGGGCATAAAAATTGCTTCTCACAATCTAATAACAGTCTATATTAACAGCTAGTCTAATGACAGATATTGGAACTTAAATTTCAAAATGAAATCTGATTTTGTAATTAATTTGCAGAATTAAAGAAACATTAAAACAAACCCCAACTAATAATTCTAAATAATTCCAGTATCTTGGCCTACTGATATAAGCTAATTACATCATCCTATAGTGACAGAATGCAGCACTGGAAATTCCACTGCTGCATGTTGTCATCTCCTTTTAAACAAATATGAAATATGTCTTCCAATTAGCTTCCCCCTACAGTAAAATCATTCCCGTAAAAGAACGGAATTGTCATTCAATTACAACTTTATGTGCCGCATGTTTCTGTAATTATAGCAGTATAAGATTTTTATAAAACGGTCAATTAAATTTGAAATCAGAGTACACTGCTAATTTGTCATCAGCTGAAAGAAGCAGCCGCAGTGCTGTGTACGAGACGTAAAGCCATTTCTGTTTCTACCAATCTCAGCACACCTTTGGAAGCCAGGCTGCAGCATATATACTGCAAGCCTGCCCACGGTTTTACTACCAGCTGCCCTTAATCTGGAGTTCATTCAAGAAAATGTTAAATGATTTAAGTCCTGTGGAGGGGAGCAACAGTAGACCACAGGGATGACCACAAAGGTTGCTGTCCACCACAAAATAAATCTTGTTTGGATATCTGCTGCGCTGAATCAATTACAGACTTACAAGGTAAGACATTACGAGATGTGATCTTCACCATACAGCCTGTAATTGTGTCACTCCGTGTCCTCATAGTCTAGAGCTGCAGCTGACAATGTTCTGGGGGCTTTGCAAAAGCTATACATAAAATGCTTATCTTGCAAATAATATAGACTCTTATCAATTAATCATCAAATGCATGCAAGTATAATGCAATACAGTAAGAAGAGATATAGATCCTTAATTACACAGAAATGCATTTGCAGAAATAAAATGTCTTTTAATTTTCACAAAATGGATTACAGCCTGCAGTTGTTAATTCATCAGTACAAGATTAAACCGGATCTCATTATGCAAGATTAAGATGTATCTTTGCAACCTAATTTGCTTTGTCAGCATTAATGCAGTCACAAGAACGAGAGAACACGTACATGTAATATAAGGTATCACTGTAAATATTATCATCACTCTATTCCGGTACATTACTGCATAGAAAAAATAATGATTATTAAAACAAAATTCATTCTGTGACATTGATGAGAAATAATTCTGGTGGAAATGGTGCAGTAATAACAACAGGGGATGCTTACTCCTCCTGTAAGGCACCTGATCCCACCTTAGATTATTTTGCCTTTCTAATCTGGCCAACACAAGAAAAACAACACTTTACATGGCATTTTCTCATTTCATCACCCACAAAAGACTATATATTAGTACCTCAATGCTGATTTAAATGATGATGTGTTTAAAACACAAAAATATATTCAGTAAAACTGATGGATGCATGCTCCCTAAACTGCATCTAACCAATGTACTACTACATTATGACAAATAACTTAATGCAAAATGATCAATAAAATAAGTTCTTTCATGTTATGAGTGATCTTGACCTTTACAAAATGACCTTGAGAGACAAAGCTTTGTCTGTTTGCCAGTACATGTTAATTATTTGTGTGATATATGATCATTAGCTATGCAAATTAATTGTTGAAATAAGCAACTTATTCCTGATGTTATGTATATGTTTTGAGCAACCTTGACCTTTCCAAATGGTCCAAAAGTCCCTGTTCCAGGAATATATGTATTTGTGACTGATATTATGATCAATCTCTTTATGAAAGGTTTAGAGAATACTAGTATGACCTTTGATGGGTGGACAGAAGGACAATAAAGCTATCATAAACAGTCAGCGCTCATTACAGCGACATTTGATATACCAGCAAATTTGCCTAACGGCAGAATTTTGTTGGTAACAAATCTGCACACTATTTATTTCGCTTGATATAACGGCATATTTGCACTTCGGCACCGACAGTACTTATCGATAACAAATTTGCATTTTTACACTATATAAAATCCGATATAACGGCAGGTTACCTGAGATTCTTCAATGACCCGTGTAAGAGACATTTGCTAACGGCAATATTTTCAGACTTAAGATTTTAGAAATAGAAATAAAAAGAGGACATGAGTGTACTTAAAGTGAAAATAAATGCACGATAAATGTTTGCAGAGATCGCCATTGCATATCGTGCTGATGATTAACAAAGGGGAATAACTCTTACCGTAAAATAGGCATTTCGTTACAACGGCAGATTGCTAATAATAATGGTAAAATGATCGGAAACAAACGTGGCCGTTGTAATGAGAGCGTATGTTTCTTGAGAAAACATTTTCGGGAGCATAAAAATGTCTAATCGATTCTTATAAAGCACACGATGAAGATTTAAGATGTCCCACACCGTCAGTGCCGTAATATTCTGCTACAAAGGAGACAGTAATAAATTGTGCCAGATCTAGAGTCATTTCTTAAAAGTGTTCCGAGAACTAAAAATAGGGCACCGCCAAGCCAGTACATGATACGCCCGCATATATTATTGACACAGGGGCCTTAATTCCTTTAAAAACATCGGATCGAGTTAGGGATTAAGAAGGAGTTGCGAAGACAAAGTATTTTGCATAGAAAAACCTAAGTCCAAGGGCTCTAACTCCTTTAAAAAACATCGGACAGCATTCCCTTGTAATATGCACATCTCCACATTGTGATCTTTCTTTGTATTAAGTTTCATCAAAAATCCCCTCAAGGGTTTAGGAGAGTTGCAAAGACAAAGTATTTTGCATAAAAAATTCTAAGTCCAAAGGGCCCAATTCCTTCAAAAAACTTCGGACAGCACTCCCCTTGCAATATGCACATCTCCACAGTGTGCATGCTCTTTCTTTGTACCAATAAAGTTTCATCAAAATCCCCCAAGGGTTTAGGAGGAGTTGTGAAGACAAAGTATTTTGCACAGAAAATTCCTATCCAAGCCCTAACTTCATAAGTAATTAAAATGATAAGGGCGAATAATCTCGCTATGAAGCTTTTTGCTTCAACAGTAATATATATGGTCCCTCTGATTAAAAGTAATTAAGCCTTTGGATTTTTTTTTTCAAGTAAGATTTGCATTGTAATAAAAATATAATGGTTAATTGAAATTGAGAATACAATAAATCTAGTTAATTTCCTTCATCCAGAAATTTTACATGTTTTGAATCTTTAAGTCAATTAATGCTTATTTGTGATTCAGGTTCTTTAAAATTCTGAATATGTTCTGAGAGTGACTGTCTGACAGATCAATATTTTTTTTTTTCTTCTTAAAAAACTGCCAAATCCATTCAAGAACATGTCAAGACATTAAGAAGACAAGAAAAATCTTTAAAATTTCTTAATGGTTCTTAAACTGCTTGTTTCAACGAACAGTTCAGAAATATTATTCTTAAACTGGTTGAAGAACATATGAAGACTGCAGTTCTAGAACTGTCCTGTTGGGTGCAGGAACTGTTTTCATGAACTAGAACAACATTTTCCGCAGGGGGGGGGATGCTGGGGACCTATTCTAATCCGGACCCCAACGGGTCGCCACTTATCAATGGGAGGATAATCACAAATATATTATGCAAAAATATGGTGGTTGTCATTTAAAACTCTCAAGCACCACTAGGTCAGATAGCTGAAATTTATATGAAAGCTTCCTGATATAGTTGAGATTCAAGTCATGACCACCAGGGGGTAGGATGGGGCCCACATAGGGGATACAAATGTTTTTATATTAATGCAAATATTAAGAGAAATGCATCGCTATCAGAACCCGTTAACCAGAAAGAGTGAATATTATTTGAAAGCTTCCTGATATGGAGTAGATTCAGTTGTAACAGATTCAATGCCCAGGTAGAGTGGCGCCCATTTGCAGAGTTTTAAAAACCCAAAAATTCTATCAGTTCCATTTGGATGACCCTTTGTGTTCTACCTGCTTGAATCCGGAGAAAATTCTATCAATCCGAATTAAAAACAAAATAACTAACTTAACAGTAGTTGTTATTCAGTGGTTGTGTTAAATACCAAAAAATCAAACTTCTTCATACTTTGTTCTCAATCTTTGGAGTTCTGGCAAAGCTTTTCGTTTTACACCAAGGCTTTGAGCATGGCATGAGGCTACAATCAGTGTATGATGAGCGCCTTAAGATAGAAGAAACATATAAAAATAATTGCTCCTTAATCATAGTGTTTTTGAAGAAATAAAAACTTAAAAAAATGCTGGCCGCTGCATAGCACCAAAATTTTCCGTGATTTTTTAAAAAGTAGCATATTGGTCATTGGACCAGAAGAAATACGCAAATTTTATTGAACTTTTGATTTATTATCGTATTTTGTCAGTAACCGCAGGACTGATTGGTTTGTGGAAAATTCTGCCAAAGTTCGATTTACATGACGTGTATGTTTAAATTTTGGAAATAACTTTAAAAAATATTCTTCTCAAGAACTTCCAAGTGCAGAGTTTGTCCTAATAAAAATATGGAAGCAATCGTTATATATTGAAGATCTCAAATTTTTATTCAAATGGTGGACCCCAGGGGGTCAGGATGGGGTGACAATAGGGGACCAATTTATCATAGGTTTATATAGGAAAACATCTTTAAACAAGAATGTGGCTTGTGAATCATGAATGCCCACCGTATTCACATGCCTGAATGATTTGCATGTGAAGTCTGGAAAGGTCTATCCCTTAACCATTCAAAAGGCAAAAATGGCCAATGGTTAAAGTTTATAAAAAATTTGGTCAAAGCATTTGGTACCAGATAAAGGGCTTGTCATAAGGAATACACAGTGAAATAATTAAAGCCCTACCCTTACCGATTCCCAAAAGATATGGCCAAGTTTAAGGTTTTGAAAAGTAGGTCAAAAATTATTCAAGGTCAGGAGGTCAAACATTTTGGTACCAAATCAGAAAATGTCTTGTAAGTGAATATCAAAGCCCTAGTACAGTGACCTACTTTAATCAATTCAAAAGTTATAGCTAAGGTTAGATTGATTGATTATTTGGTTGTTTTTTTCGTCCCGTCGAAATATTTCACTCATATTGAGAGTTCACCATTGCCGGTGAAGGGCTGCAATTTAGACCTGATGCTTAGCACTATGGCTTTTTAGCAGTGAGCGTTCTTTTAGCGTGCCCACATCTGCTACGACATGAGCACCTCCGTTTTTAAGGTCATAATCCGAAAAGACCCGTGATTCTCACTTTATATGCCTGAGCTCTTGGGGGCGAGGAGCAAATCACTACCTATTTTGAAACGTCTTTAGGTTTGAACGCCGGCCGGGTGCCGAGCACAGGGGCTCGAACGGCACGACCTTACCGATCACGAGTGAGAGCTCTACGCACCTGAAGCCAACCGCCGAACCGGTGTTTTGAAAAAGTAGGTCAACTTCAAAGGTCAGGAAGTCAAAAATTTTGGTACCTCACGGAAAGTCTTGTCTGGTGAAATATCAAGCCCTAGTACTTGCCATTCACAATTATAGCCAAAAGGTTAAAGTTTCAGACCTGCAGACAGGCAACAATATCCCCCTCGGCACTTCGATCAGAGGCCATAAAAATTTATTATGACAAGAACAGTCAGTGTAGCAGTTTGTCAAAATCCATAGAAAGTATAGTGATATCGAGAAAATTGAGAATTTTTGAATGACGGGAATCAAAATCTGCCTGTACTGAACTAATAAACTTTTCCGGTCAAGAAACTGAAATTGAAACACCAATTTTCATTACCCGAGAAAATTCTTATTCATTCTTTTAGAAAGCTGGGTATGTTATGAGTATTGATGAAAATTTTCTAGGCGGATTTATCTAGTTCTTTTTTACGATTAAAATCAAAGTAATACTTTCGAACGACCTCGCGTGGCCATTCATTTTTACATGATTGTATATATTTTTCTATTTTCATTAATTGCAAATAAAGATATTTTTTTGTTTTAATAAATCATTGTTTTGATGAAATAAATAATAATCTTTATTTTTAAAAGTCGGAACATCTAATCAACAAATAACAATAAGCCAATATACAGGTGACTCTCGATAACTCGAAGTTCAAGGGACCAAGACAAAACTTTTCGAGAGATCAAAGAGTTCGAAGAGAATCGAAAGTCGGTCTTAATCCAGAAAATTGAATATCGCGACCATTTACGGTTCAGAATTTTAACCGTAACCGGAAATGTTTATCAACAGACATCTATAACTGTTTTTTTCTTAATTCCTCGGTAATATTGACTAAGAAGCTTTACGTGCTATATAAAAATAAAAAATACATGTATTTTGAAATTTCCATCTATTATTTGTTCTCTTTTAGTGCTGAGATAATACGTGTATTTTACAAAACATGTTTCACAAAACATTTTCTCAAAATCATCGTCCTCAAATGTACTACTTGCTGGTCTTGGCAATACATTCAATAATTATATTCATACACATAGTCCCGATTATACTCTCGAACTTAAGCAACACATTGCTTCAGATGGAGAAGTGATAATTGACCAATTAAAACTAATTCAATCGTTAACCTGTGTCCACCCATCAAAGGAGCGGCGGGCGGCACGTATTCCCTTGTAAACTTTTAATTGCCTTTCGCCAACGCACGCCCTCGGGCGTCCAGGTAAGTCCACAGCGGAAATAATTAGACATTTGTTGATGTTTTGTATACTCTAAGCGAACCACTTCGAGAGAATCGAGAGTAAAAAACAATGAAATAATGTTTTAACGGGACCCAAAATTGTAAACTTCGAGAGATCGAGAATCTCGAGAGATCGAACGTTCGAGGATCGAGAGTAAAATTTGCTTACTTATATAGAGAAAAAAATCGGGACCTGGGCCTTCATTCGAAGAGATAGAACTTCCGAAAGATCGAAGTTCGAGTTAATCGAGAGTCACCTGTACTGCTTTTTACCGAATGTGCATCAGATTTTTTGGCATAAGGGGAATGTACTAGATCGGGACATCGCAGCCTTATTGTTTTTCTGGACTCAAATCAATTTAGCGTAGGACGCAACCTTTCGCAAAAAATCATCGATTCCCCATGGACTTAAAGTTTTTAAAAATCTCTAGTGAAAACCCAGTAATTGTGTAAGATCTAAAGTTTGTTTAAGATTGGTGGCCCGCCAGGGTCAGGATGGTCCACATAGGGGACGCAAAAGTTTTTATGAATAGGTTAATTTTATATAGGAAATTTATATTTCAAAAATCTACTTCGGAACAATCAAGTAATTATTTGTTTATAATGAACAGAAGGAGATCAAACTTTATCAATTGTAACTAACTTGTATGCAAATTATTTCACTCTTGTATTGCAGAAATTCCATCAACTCACTGAAAGACATCCGAAACCCGCCAACCAACTCACTGGAAGAGACAGAAATCCCACAACTCTCTGAAAGAGACAGAAATCCGCAATCAATCTTACTGAAGAGATATCAGGTTTTCTATTTATTATCACTACTCAGGGAACAGACTTTGTAGAGTACTTAATTGGTGAGGAAAATTTGGATGACAATACTGGATTTCACTATGAATGAATGAAACATCCTAGAGGAAAAGCTGCCTTCACAAGATGCTTTCTTTTCCACAACCGCCACAAGTTCACAAAGCTCTCCCACCTCAGAGGCAAGCCTTGAGGTTGAACATTGTCTTCTACATATTTAGAAGCTAAATGAAACGAGATTGTGGAGTCTGGGCATTCCGTCGTGCAACAATATTTAGATTCTTTAAGTGGAGGAGTAAATTTACAAAAAAGGGAAGCGCAAATTATGCATAAAAATAGTGAATCTAATGACCAGGCAAGCATGGGTGGTTTGCAGGCAAGACATTCAATTGGACAGATGAAATAAAGAGGATGTGTGCAGTTGTAAAACCTTAATGAATGTGGTGTAATGTGGGAAGGCATTCAATCAGACAGGAAACTTGCGGCAAACACATGAAGATGCACCACAGTGAAAAAACTTAATAATGTGATGTCCTGTGGAGGGCATTAACCAAATGGAAACCTAAAAGAAACACATGAAAACTCACCACCGGTGAGGAAACCTTAATAAATGTGGAAGATCTGTGAAAGACGTTTCTTGAAAACGGAAACTAAAGACATC
>CAJDSM010013810.1:15179-30169 GCA_903981925.1 Ostrea lurida | reverse complement strand
CATTCTAACCTGGACCCCCACGCCACAGGTCATGTTCCAAGAGGATTTTGTGTCTTTTATGAAGTGAAAAAAGTGCAACAGAAATTTCAAGCTTCTTCAAACCGTGACATTGCAGACAACATCACTACCAAATTGACGACGTCAAATACCAAAGAGAAATATTTGGATTGTGAAATAGAAAGTAAATCAAAATATATGCGTTTAATGATAGTTGTGTGATAAATAAAATTGTACAATCAATCGTGCTTATGGCATATGAAATTTATACTATACTAAGCGCTTGCTCAAGATCCTCTATTTATACCACTGATCCAGGGACCATCAAAATACAAACAAAATTACTGATTCCTGCGAATACCTGTANGCCACTGATCCAGGGACATACAGACAAAATTACTGATTCCTGCGAATACCTGTAACTTTATTTTCCCATGCAACACCTTTCATAATGTGCAATATATGTATAAAACTATTTATTTAAGCAGACAATTCTAGTGTAGAGCCAAAACATGTGCTACAATGTTTCACGTTACGTATATCAAATTTCTCTTGGGATGAAAAACCACCATGTTTTCACTAAACAATATAGCGATCGAGTGTTAAAACATGGTTAATGCCTTTTTGCTACTTTGTGTTATTTAATATATAAAACGTTTCTTTCCACAAATAAGGAATGGAATTTGAAAAACCAAAATGTTGACACAAATTTCTAATCTCTTCGAATAATTCAAAAACAGCAAATCCTTGTAACAAGTTACCTATAATGACAAAGCTATTTATCTGAAAATTAAGACCTAGCTTCCTTGGTAAATTGCTTGGTTCACGCATAAATAGTTTTAAAGAGGGTGGAGTCCAGTTTTAATTCACTGTATTTTTATAGAAATATATCGTTTTCCTTCAAAATGGAAATGTTCATAAAATTTCTTTTTGTATTAATCAGGGCATACATAACTTGTATTTCAAAGGAACATGATTATACACATACATTAACATGACACACATATTGGAGCTGTGTATGCAGTCTATAAACCTTGACTACACTGAACTTATCAAAATCCATTTATCAAAATTTCTGCATACACAGAATTCTTTACAGCATGCATATACTTCAAAGTAAAAGAGTATGTCTTCATGAATTTACATGATATACACATTGCCTTGAATTTCAAAACAAGGAAAAATCAACAAATAAATTGATGATGTTCAGATGGGAAGAAAAAACAACCCAGGATTCCAAGAAACTTTAACAATGACTTGAAATGAGAAACAAAACATAACTCAATTTTGTAACAAAATTAAAGGCAACGAACTTACTTTGGCGCGTGCTCCTATAATCATGCCCATTGCAGTATCAATGACATAATTGTTGAACTTGTCAAAATGTAAACGGTTTTTGAAAAACTGTGGCAAAAAACCATGTCTTTTAAATGGAGTATCACCACCCCAGCAATTTATACCTGACAGGCGGTCAATGTCTCTCCAGAAAATTACGAAAACATCAAAAGGGATCAGTCCCCTTCAGGTTAGGTTATGCCATCTATAGAATACTCTGAAATTAAATATCAACTAGACCTACTATTAAAAATATTTGACTTCATGTTTAGAATTTTTGTTTGATCTGCTTGGTGGAATGCCAACCATTTTAACCAGGCAAATTGAATACTGTCATTTTATAGCATTTATCAACCTGTCCAGGAAAACTGCCGGTGCATGTGTACTAACATTGTAAAGACAGATCAATTTTGACATGGGAACAATTTTGTTATATACATGTTTCAAAACTTTTTTGATTTGATCTATGTGGTTCATCTTTTTCTGGACATTTTTGGATGTCTTTCCTTTAAGATCACTATACTGGTCGAGTTTGTGGAACTATCTAATAGAACCAATTAGTAATGTATCTTCCACAGATCTGCAAACTATGGGAATAAATAAACCTCCAAATATTAATCTCCAACAATCACTTTTTGTAATAAAATCTATTTATGAGCAAATATTACATTTTAGAAGTACAATTAACTGAGCTTCATTCTCCTAGGTCATACGTTAGTCATTTCATCCATAATTCATCATTTCATGTCCGCTAGAAGACAAAGGGATATAAGCTTTGTCAAGATGTTCAATACATTCACACAGTTCTTTATCAGGGATGCACTCCATTCAGAGGAATCAATACTGGGGGCACAGCTTGGCCATCTGTGTGCATATTCATCACACTGTCAATTGATACTATAAACACTGTACATTTATACACTCCTTCAATATAATTTCTAGTCTTTTTTGATAAATTTCATAAAAATAATACTATTTTCTTTCTCTGAAACTCAATTTCCACTTCAGTATGGCATCGCTTAAAAAACACATGTATGTACCTTGTAAAATGGATGTCATCATCGGATGTATAAATCTATGCAACTTTTAAAAGCGAAATATATTGGTCATTTTCAAATACAGGAGCGATGTGACATATAATTGGATTTTTACAGCTAGTACTATTCTCTCTTTATATATTTACAGGCATCATCATTCACATATTCTATACCGTATGAGGTGATTGCATTTTAAAAGGAGGAATTCCATTAATCTGACCTAATCCACACAGTTCCGGATCTAGAATATATCTAATGCTAACAAGCTTTGATGCCCACCGATCCCTTTGTAATGACAATAAAATACATTCAAACTCATCAAGTACACAAGGTTTCTATGTTAATAGATTGATTTATAATTTTTTGAAGGGATTGTTTTCTCCATACATATGTATTACATTAACTAGTTAAGCTGTATGCTTTCATACTGCGTGAATATACGATGCATAATATTATATGATAATGAAAATTACATGTAACAATGACAGCTTAGTGGGCTAGCTTGTATTTGGTGCACAGTCCAGAAAAACAAGTGTGGACTAGCAATATGATAACTGTAACATAGGCTAGTACCCCAAAACTCTTTATGAACCCAAACCTGCATCCATTACACCAAACAACAGATACATGACAAACCATTTACTGTGTACGGCGTGACCGTCATCGACACCCGACAGGTGTGTTTATCCCACAAAACGACAGGTGATGTTTAGTCGTCAGGGCCCAGGCGGTCAATGTTAAACCGAAAGTAGTTACCTACAAAGTCATTTACACTCACCACTGGTGAAGAGATTTCATGATAGATCCTTCAACATGTCAGTGTATCATTCATGCACAAGTTATTGTTTTTCTGGTGAACCACAACAAAAATGGCGAAAATTTCGTGGATGTCACGTGACTTTAAAGGGGCACTTGTAGGCGGTGTCTGAAATTATACTTCGACATCCAGATTAGAAAGCCTCAGGTAGAGTGTATATTTATTCATTTAGAACAAAATAAAAATGTGCAGAATTCTTTTTATGATCATTCCTCTATATCAGTTTATAATTTTAACTACATTGGTTACACCACGTTTATAAACTACCGAAATGAGCATGATAAATAAAGAGAGTTATCTTTCTTGACTTTAACGATTCGAGGATTTTAATCAAAGACAATATGGCATAGGCCCGGGGCATAGGCCTATATATACTGTCTCTCTGAAACTTTAACCTTGCCTGTGACTCTTGAATATTGTATTATACTATTTTGTATTACTATGCTATTGTATGATAATATCCAATACAATTTTGCCCTCAGAGCCCAAGCTTTAGGCCTAAAAGTAAAAAAACAAACCAGTTTTTAGATATCATTTGAAACATAGTTTGAGTAAGAGTAATATTCAAGTCACCACCTTCTGTAAAATTGCTTTATCAATTTTTTATACCATTCTTTTCATTATAGTTTTGAAATGAATTTTAATATAACGAAGACTTGGAATGGATCGGACGTAGACCATCCTCCTGCCCAGCTTGCGTTCTCAGCCACAGAGAATGGTCTTAACATGAGGGTAGAATCCCCTTTTTTCAATGACCCAGGAAATCCTGGAGGAGAACCAGGTCAACCATTTCAAAGCTTGTGGGATTATGAAGGTATTATAAAAAATGCACTGCACATATCAGTAGATAGTCAGTTAAAATTTGGTAATTTTGGTTCAATCCAAAATAACAAGATGACATCTCATAAAACATGATTAAAAAAAACAACTTGTTAAACATTACCATGCAGATAACTTTAGATAAAGCAATAAACAAATGACAATGTTGTCACGGTAAAGAGATAAAATGTTGAGTTAAATTCGAACTTTAAAAAACTGCATATTTAGACCATATACGCACCCCATGCATCTGCATGCAGTTTCTCGTTAAATGGCGCTTCAAATGGTCAAGTGTACCACCCGCTTCCGATATCGCAAAATGGCTTCCAGGTACCGTGATACGATTGCTTGGCAATCAACGCTTCTAGCTACCTTGTCAACGCTTCCAGATATCGAGAAACGCCCAACACTTGATGTGGCTTAGTGTGATCTGGCATTTTCGCTAGCCATGGTTCCAAGTAGCTGGCCGGAACTATCAGATTCAATGCATATTTCAGTCGCAGCCAGCAGAATCACACGTATATCAAATTAATTGACAGCTAGCACTTGCATCAACCAAAAAAAAAATTATCTTAGATATCTCATCCCCTCCCCCATGCACTCGCTCCCCCAATCGTTACCGTGTCCTACTGTATTAATGCGTACTGGAAGTACAAGACCGAGTTACGCAGATAGTTTATTACCGTATAACTATCGAGAGGTCGTGCGTTCGAGCCCCGTGCTCAGCACCCGCGCGTCAAACATAGGTAGTGATTGCTCCTTCGCCAAAAGCTAGCATTTAGAAGTGAATTCATGGGTCTTTCGGATATGACCTTAAAAACGGAGATTCGTGTCGCAGCATGTGTGGCACGCCAAAAGAACCATCTCTGCTAAAACCATGAGTGCTAAGCATAGGTCTAAATTTGCAGCCTTCACCGGCAATTGGACGCGTCTCAATATGAGTGAACATATTCTCAACGAGACGAAAAACAAACAAATAATCATTATAACTGTCAGTTCCTTCCTTCCTTATTCCTGTAAACTCCTCGGGGAGCAAAGGGCTGCGACACAACTACGCCATCGCACCCGGTTCTGGGCTGTCCTCCTCTGCTGTGCCCACGTCATTTCGGCTGCCTTTACCCCCGCCTTCACCTCATCATCTACTGATCTTTTCCATGTTTGCTTCGGCCTTCCAACTTTTCTTTTCCCTTGAGGGTTCCAGTTTAGTGCCTGCTTAGCGATGATGTCTGATGGTCCTGGCAGTGTATGCCCTATCCAACTCCATTTCTTGACTGATGGGAATTTGGTTGGTTTTTTCCCACAGGTTGGCGTTGATGATCTCTTCAGGTCATCTAATGTTCATGATACGGCATTGGCATCTGTTAGTGAATGCCTTGAGTCTGATAGATTAGGTGTTGGTTACTCTCCAGGTCTCAGACCCATAAAGGAGGACTGCCTTCACGTTAGTGCTGAAGATCCTGATCTTGTTTGGAGGGAATAGTGCACTTGATCTCCAAATGGGCTGCAGGGTGTTGAATGCGTTCCTGGTTTTGTTGATGCGGCTCTTGATGTCATCATCTGCTCCACTGAGTTTGCTGATCACGCTCCCAATATAATTAGTATTCGTATGTAAAGCGGTCTGTTTCAGTGAGTTTTGTCCGTGAAGATGTAATGGGTCTTGCTGCTTGTTGTTGATTTGCAGTACCTCAGTCTTCTTTTTGTTGATCTTCAGGCCGATCTTCTCGGCTTCCTTGACAAGTTTGTTTAGTTTTGTTTGGACGTGTTGTTGTTTGTTGGAGAGAAGGTCGACATCATCAGCAAAATCTAGGTCTTCAAGTTGCTTCATGAATGTCCACTGTGTTGTTGTCCATAGTAGTCTGTCGTATGATCCAATCAATAACCATCAGGAAGATTATTGGTGATAGCATGGACTTGACATATTGAATCTTCGTTCAGATGCTGAATGATTCTGATGAACTTGGAAGGACACAAAGGTTGAATATAGAGGGGATTGCCATTCAATGGATTGCTCGATGATGATGCGGAGCTTGGCAGTGTGATCAGTGCATATCCTCCCTAAGCAGAATCCTGCCTGTTCCGGTCTGAGTTTCTTATACAGGGCATCTTTCAGCTTATCTAATATCACTCTGCACAAGACCTTGCTGGGATGGATAGCAACGTGATCCCTCGCTAATTATTACGAGGGTTGTCCCAGAAAAAACGCGAACATTTCATATATTTTTTGTGAAACTTCTAATATATCATTATTATTTGGTACACAACAAAATGATCATTTTCTAAATATCACTGTGAAATTTTAATGCATTTTGTCTGTAAATAACATTTTTATCACACTTTAACCGGTCTTACATATAGCTGCCGGCTCAACGCTGACACACGTAAAAACGTAACTTCGTGAATGTCTGTTAACGTCATATTCATTCTTTCTCAAATACCGTCCACTATGTGACAAACATTTCTCAATTCGCTTCACTCATGCATTAAAAAACGTTTCTGACTAAGAGATGTGGTAAATTTGTGATACCTCGCGGCGAATTTCAGTCACGATTATACCATCCACTAACAATAGGCAAAATTTAGTAAAGTTTGGTGACGTAGTTTAGAAATATCTAAAAAGTTGTCGCGTTTTTCTGGGACAACCCTCGTACATTGTGATAGATCTTCTTTCTTTCAAACGACCTCTCTTCCAGTCAGCAGACACCTGTTCTTGTTTCCAGATCTTTTGTTGTAGGGGATGTATCATCACTGCTGTTGTTGTTGGGTCTGCTTTGAGTGCTTCGGGGAGGGGGGGGGGGGTCTGGGCCTGCTGCCTTGCAATTTTTCAGACACTTTATGCCTTGATTTCTCTTTTGCTATAGGTGGGTTAATGTTGGTAGGGAGTTGTTCTACTGCTGGAGGTATATCAGAAATTCCTAATGGAGGAGGTCGATTCAAAACATCCTGGAAATGTTCTACACAACGTTCTCTCTGTCCTACCTCGCACGCTTTTGTCTGTCCTTCCTTGTTATTCACTGGTTTGTTATGGTTGGTATTTCTTCCTGACAGCGACCTTGTGATCTCATATAACCGTTTCATGTTGCACTGTCGTGCTGCTGCTTCAGCTTTCTCCGTCAGTTGGTGGATGAAGCAACGTTTTTCTTCCCTGACATTCTTTTTTACTTGCTGGTTGGCTTCCCAGTACTGTTTTCTAAAAACTTTCTTTTCTTGCTGGGCCTGACACTCGTTTATTTTCTATTTAAGGTTTTTCCTTGTAGCTATCTTGTCTCAGGTCTCTGAGGTCATCCATTCTTTTTGTTCTTTTTCCCGTTTCCCTAATACGTCATTGCAAGTTGTTCTCCATGTCTGATGAAGTGCTGTCCAATGTTCTTTTATTGTTTCTTCAGTGAGCCCTGCGAGAGTCTCAAACTTGTTCTTTACCTCTATGTTGAATTCTTCTGCTTTGTCTTTTTTCTTCAGGTACTGGATGTTAAACTTGTGCTTAGGTCTGCCAGAGGAGTCTTTTTAAATGATCTGAGTTTGGTCTTTAAGCCTGCTAGCACTAATTGGTGCCATGAGGCAGCATCAGCTCCTCTCCTTGTTTTGGCATATTGCAGACTTCTCCACTTTCTGACAATTGTGATGTGATCAATTTTATTTTCTCTGTAGCCGTTAGGGGATGTCCATGTTGTTTTATGGATCTTCTTGTGTGGAAATACTGTGCCTCCTATGACGAGTTCGTTGAAGTAGCAAAACTCCACAAAGTTTTCCACTTCCGTTACAGGTGCCTGCCCCATATCTCCTCATAATGCACTTTTTGTTGGTGTTATCATCTCCCACTTTGGCGTTCATGTCCCCCATGACGATTTTCATATCCCTCCACGATGTTTTTTCTAGTAGAGACTAGGGAGCTGTATATTGCCTTAAGTCACAAATGGGCGACTCCCGCACGATGATGGCGATTTGGGACACGAAATTCAANCGATAATGGCGATTTGGGACGCGAAATTCAACTCCATTGTCGCTCGATAACCACGGCGCTCGCCCACGCGGTCACACTAACTACTGCTCCCGTACGACTATCTTTGGTCAAGTTGGCGATGGGTGATGGCAGACATGTCGCCCGTCTCGCGCGAGTGTGGCACTGGCGGCGTGCCACAGTGGCGCGAGACTCGCATCATAACGGCTACCTCTGTACCACTCAGGCGATTTGTCGTACTGCGGCAGTACGATTGCAATTTAGTGGCACCAGCCTCGCACGAATCGCGCCATTTCTGGAACCTCCGCGATTTCAGCGATCCCGAAAAATATTTTAACAGAACGTTAAACTGATCGTAGACCGGTGGTACGGGGCTCGTAGCCTATTTGTGACTGAGGCATATTTGAAGTCTTTTTTCTCTTCTCTTCTGCTGTGTTTGTTGGTGCATATCATTGAATTATGGTGGTCTTTCTTCCCTTGAAGTTGAACCTTACTGTCGTGATGACACTGGTTCCCATGCCATCATAGCTCTGGTTGCTTCTGGCGACATGGGAAATGCTACCCTTGGGTGCGATGACGATCTCTCCTGATGATAATCTCAACTGGCCGCTACCATCCGTCTAGTTTCACATACTCCAAGGACCTTGATGGTGTACTTTCTCAATTCACTCGCCTCTTGTGCTAATTCACTCGCCACTTGTGCTAATCTTGCTGTTTCGTATAGGGTTCAGATGTTCCAAGTCCCTATCCTGGTTGTTGTCTTAGTCGTCAAAAGGTTTATCGGTGAACTGGCTTCCTGAAGGCTTGCACCAGTACACTTCTTGAACTTTTCTGGAGAGGAATCTTCCCGAACTGGCGTTTGCTGGTTTTTTCTCTGTTGCAGTTTCTGTAGCCGTGAAGGCTTTTACAGGGTGGAGTTGCTAGCACCACCCCCAACCCTCCTTTTTCACCCGGGCTTGAGACCGGCAGGAGTTATAACTGTCAGTTAGTTTGCCATTATTAGTAGTATTTTTAAAACACGTATATATACAGTGTATTTAGCGTTATTTAACCTGAATTTTTTAAAACTAGAATTTGTGCAGTGCTCTTGCTATCATAAAGAGTTTCAGTTTGTATTCAGGATTTTGTTCTCTTTCTCCATTATAGAATGGCATCATGTATGCTATAGATCGACCCGAGTAATATAACCATAATGTGATATGATAAGGTATGTACATCATTGAATATTAATCTCTTTTTTTTTTCAGTAGTTGAGGCGTTTTTTCTGAACGATAAAAACCAGTATCTGGAGGTTGAATTGTGTCCGTAAGTACTTGCTAAATACACTGCTGCACGTATGTGTGTGTAGTGGGGTGGCTTTCACCAATGTTATGTGAAATCACTTCATATTTACTTTCTGAGGAGAGAGAGAGAGGAGAAGAGAGAAGAGAGAGAGAGAGAGAGACGAAAGAGAGAGAGAGAGAGAGAGAAGAAGAGAGAGAGAGAGAGAGAGAGAGATGTATAATTTTCAATTGTGTTTTTGTAACTTGTAGGCATGGCCAACACATTGTCTTATTGTTAAAAGGACGCAGAGACTGTTTTGCTGTGAGTTGAACATTTTGGGATGGGTTTTTTCCCCGACGCTAGATAAAAAATAAAAACATATTTTCACATAGTCTATATTTAGTTTTGAAAGAAAACTTAGCTCATTCACGACCATTGAATATGCTATTCAAAATACTGTAATATCTTTTACAGGACTTATTACCAATGAAATATAATTCAACAATTAAAGGGGACACATGGGAAGGAACTGCAGTGATACCTTCTTCCTACTTTCCTCCTAAAGTATCCAAATTTAATCCTTACACAATACACGGCTCAGGATCCGCAAGAACATACGAGGCATTGTATCCAGCTCTTGAAGGCAAACATACCGACCCTGACTTGTAAGTAAGAAACACGCACGCACGCACTCACTCATTCTTTTGAAATTCCGAATTTACTCACAGGGGCTCAGATGTTGATAAAAATCAAATGTATTCATCTTCGATGGCATGTGGAGGTGAAGATAACATACTTTATTCTAGTCTGTTGGGTCTCAGCCAATCAGAAAACTCGAAGTTATTAAATCGTATGATAAACAATTTTGTTTCCTTTAGTCATTTTGAAGATAAAGTGTATAACGTAAGGTCAGATGACACATAATCCCCTATTAAAAACTAGACGATTTAACCTCAGTTTTCATACTTTGGATTTCAGAGTGTTGTTCATACTATATAGACACCGAAGCAACCATTTCCTAGTTGTTTCTTCGCATTTCTTTCTTTTATTTCTGTGTTTCTCTCATCAACCATTATTTGGTTGTTTTTTGTGGAATTCAGTACAATACACTTAAAGACAGATTTACATCGCATAACACACGCACCGGGTCTTTGCTTGTATCAGTAATGTTCGGGTAGGGACACAGGAAGTAGGTGTGGACAGGTCTATGTCCCCATGGGGTGCTTGGTCGGGAATCCCAACTGATTATGGACCACACTGATTGATGGGATTCAATGGTCATCATGAGACTACGATATAATTGTTGAGTAAAGTGTTACGAAAATTTGCACTATTAAGAGATGTAAACGCTTGCGTAATATATTAATGTCGGTACGAGCGGCAGCGGAAGTTATGGGTGTCGGACTTAGACCGTTTCTTGACATCGGAATCCCACGCACACAACACATACACACATCAGGGGTGGTACCTTTACTGTTTCCCGATGTGATCTTGGATTGTATTCGAAAGGTCTGTATGGTCTCGTGACGTACTCTTAATTTTTAACTCTGGCTTGTTAGTAGAGATTGTTACGGAAAATGGTTTGCAGCCCTAGCGGTGGGACCCAACACACTACACTACGAATCAGTTGTTGTTCCAGCTTGAGTATTTTATGTTTTATATCTGTTCATTGAACAACATCAGGCCATTGATCAGTTAGTATTACAGATCATATCACGATGTATTTGAGGTCTGGTTTACCAGTAATTTTTATTTGTGTGGTTTTTTTTTTTTGATCTCTCACTCGTCCGAGTCCAACACCGCCTGCTGCCACTTATTTTTTGCGCTCATTTATCCTATCATATATTATAGATGACCAATAATGTCCGCGCTTTTATGTGGCCTGTCTGGCACCCCGCTGCGTTGTTGTCTTAATATAATATATCCTCTATCCTTATAGCTGTCGATAAAATGTTCAAATAGATCTATAACGTAAAATAAATATTAATTAAAGCCTGGGTATTAGTTTTGTATCCTAATTTCTTGTGTTTGGGGGCTTTCTTCTTTCTCCCGTCATTGCTGTCTTCAGTCGAGATGGTATTGTTGACCTTTTGCAGTCACCGACTTGAATATTTCAAGAAGATCGAGTTTCAAAGTCTTTTACCACAAAACTGGACTTCTGACTACTCGTCCAGCGAGTGGCAACCTGTACTACTTTAACAATAAAACTGTCATACACGTAATGTTGTTCCATTTTTATTCATTTACATCATCTTTCAGACAGGACAAGAATATTTGTACTGCAGTGTTCCCTAAAACTTTAAATTGATGGTACTTTTGTTCAAATCTTGCTCATCCAAGATAAAAATCCTCGTCGTCTATTATATCGTTTACACATTGGATTGATTGATTATTTTTTGTTTTTCGTCCCGTTGAGAATATTTCACTCATATTCATCTTCGCAAGCCAAGTGTCCGATTCGCTTACTCTAATCTCCCCCTTGGCAGATTTAGGCGAGTTTCAATATCGCGCTTTGACTTCCCAAGGCATCCAATCAAATCGCGCCATTCATACCTGTTCGGTTTGAGGTTCACAAACCGCTTTGATGCCATCTACTGGATTTTGTCTTGAAAACTGTATACCAAATTTGTCTTCAATGCATTGCATTTTGTAAACATACACACGACGACTAGAATCTGATTGCCTAGCTGTTTGTTTCCGTCAAGAGCGATCAACTCGCGCATTGTCCGTTAGATGGGCAATTCAGTCGCGACTCAATCTGCCAAGGGGGATGAATCGGACACCTTGGGCTTGCGAAGATGACTCATATTGAGACGATCACCTTTGCCGGCGTGAAGGGGCTGCAAATTTAGACCTGATGCTTTAGCGCACTCCATGACTTTTTAGCAGTGAGGGTTATTTTGCGTGCGCATACATAATGCCTGCGCACGCGGTATCTCCGCTTTTTAAGGTCATATTCCGAACAGACCCGTGATTCTCCACTTTTAAATGGCCGAGCACCGAGCTCTTGGCGAAGGAGCAATCGCTGTATCTGTTTTAACGTCTGAGGTTTGACGCGGCCGGGTGCGAGCACGGAACTCGAATGCACGACCTCCCGATCACGAGGCGAGAACTCTTCCACTGAGCCCCCTCGACTGGTGTTCGGATATATAGGGCAAATCCATGGTAGATTGTGCAAGGCTCCAGTACACATTACCATGCTCTAAGTGGTCAGCTAAAAGGCGGGGTTGATAGGGTTGTTTTTCACATGAGGAAAATGTAACCGGCCGTTCATGTTAGTAGCCCATGCTCCTCTTTTTCTAAATTATATCGCTTCTATTAGGTTTACTAGTATCCCCGCTAGTATCATAGCAAAGTATCGGGATTTCGAAATGTCCATTGCCCTGAAATGCTACAGAACCGCGCCCTTCGGTATTACATTTTGTTCATAGATTTACTCCGCAGCAGTACACGATAAACTCAAACTATCCACAAAAACAGTCGTATGCACTGACTTTCACATTGAAATAGGATATAAATGGAATGATCAAGCCCTCCAAGAAACACTAATAGCTCCTGGTGATCAATCCTCCATATTATCTATCCCCAAAACAAGAGGTTCATGGGTCATATCGATTACCACGATAGCATTTAATTTTGAATTTCCCCCACATATTTAGCTTTTCCTATGGTCTCGCAATAGCTCGGATATGAACAGACGGGCAATGGGCAAGCTCCAATTTGAAAAGCCCACGTGAGTTAAGCACAAATTGGATTTGCGTTTGTTTTGTTTTTTAACCCACCCCCCCCCCTCTCTCTCTCTCTCTCCGTCTTTCTGCTTGGATAGAGTTTGTTTCTCATTAGGATTTCTTTGAAGTCGCTCTAAATGAAAAGCGTAGCTGAAAGACGATCACCTTGGCGGAAGCTTACAAGTACCACATCTGATCCAATCCGTTTACATTCCATAATACACGTGTCTTTGTAAAAGATTAATATAAATAAACTCATTACGAATTAGTTGCCACTCTCTGATTTACAGATTACTGTCGATTTCTTCTCTTTTTAGTTTGTTAACCCGATATAAATTAATTGCACATCTACATGTAACAAGATGATACGCTTTGTTCACTGGAATCTACTTTGCATGAACTTCATACCCTTATCGGTATTATATAATGACGCACAATCTTATTATCAGTTTAGAGACGTTGTTCTGGGAAATACTAAGACCTATATCATAAAGGCAAGTACTTTTAAGAACTATTCTGTACTAAGAATTATTTCGTATATGTCGAAAAGTGAATGAAATAATGTACATGTATATGCAATTGATATTTTAAAAATACTGTTACTTGTACATTTTGGAAGAACTTATTCAGTACATTAACCAGATGGTCCATAATAATCACTCTTTCATGGCTATCATGGTATGTTCATGTATTGGCATTTCATTCAGCCAAACGAAAGATGGTGTGTTTTTCTTTTTATTGGTAGAATTACAGTCCACTCTTTGCTGTGCATGCTGTGGTACAGTCATGGCATCAGCGTATTCATGTTTGGTTGTCCTAAGTATAATCGTCTGGCTCAGCGTCTCCATCAAAGCTTATAGCATTCCAGGTAAACTTAAAAAATAATAAGTTTAAAAAAAGGTGTCTGGTCGTACTATAGAAATAGAATTTATATGCAGACACACAAAAATTAAACGTCCATGCCATTTAATCATTATTATAGCAATTTGGAAATGTATGCTACAGTGGCGGATTCAGGGGGTGGGTGGGTTAGAACATCCCATTCTGAATTTTGTCTAAGATTACTAAGTATGCTAGACGATGGGCCAAGTATGAAAAAGAACTTGATACCTTGTCAGAATGGATAAAATATTTTCAAAAATCCCGTGTTAGACACATATCTGTCCTGTGTTTCGTAAACCAGAACTGATAAAAGAATTAGATAGGTGACATAAGGAATATGTTATGGTTCCAGCCATCGTCGGAAAGAATGTAACAACATTGGCTTTGTTTGTAAGGCTCAACTCCGTTATGAACGAACTTGGCATTTATCATAGGCGGATTTCGTTACCAAATTTATTATCATGTATAACTAAATAAACCCCTTAAAATAACTTTAAAAGACCTTAAACCCAGGACCTTCCAGGGGCTTCGACCCCTGAAACCCTCCCCCATTGGGCCTTTTTCCCTGACATGATGTGAAAACCGGAAGTAAGCTCTGCAGTGAACTAGCCTGGTTCCCTGATCCCATGACTCCAAGCTACCGCGTCACAAAGGGCAGTAGACTACGAATCGATCAGGGCTAAATTGCCCTGAATACTTCGCGCATGCGTCATTTCAAAATGTGAATTATTTCCGCTATGTATTAACGAGTTATAATTGGACGGTCTGTTATCAGTGGCACATTGTATAGGAATGTAAGAAGTATAAGTTTGCTTTGGACTGTTTATTACACATAAATAATCTAAAAATAACCCGCGGTTCAGGGATTACTATGGATAACTCTTTAAAACAACTATCCCATATATGCAATGCGAGTATTCAACCAATCCAGATACAATGATCGCTTGTAATCTCCACCTGGCTCTCTGCCTTTAAGTCAGGAGCCAAGGGGAACCAGGCTACAGTGGAATACTGATTTTGATTAAGTGAAAGCAAAAGTAAAACTGGTAAATAAACAATTTGAACATGCATGTGAATAAGAGACATCTTCAATATTTTTACTTTTGTTTTAATTTATTTATCGTCAGTATCACTGCAGAGCTCACTTCCGGTTTTCA
>CAJDSM010013810.1:0-15154 GCA_903981925.1 Ostrea lurida | reverse complement strand
ATTACATGACCGTTTATATCAGCATGAAAAACGGTTTGCAAATAACTTACAATTAATTCCCTGAGTGAATGCCTAATCAATTTTTCTTCATATAATCTGCATCAATTGCGCAGATAATGTCGTCTGTTAGCGAAGCGGGAGTTCAAGCGGAGTGGATGAGTTAAAGCACAGTGTGACTGAGCGTCGAGTTCTGACCCTTGTGCCGGAGATGTTATCAAATTCAGGATTGGTCATATCTCTCTATCATAAATTGGCTCATGGTGCATCACGGATCCGAGGTTGTTATCAATCGAGGAGCGTAGCGGGTTAGCCCGGAAGGAATTGCCAGATATGATATAGTTTGAGGTACTCCTTATTTTCTTCATTTTTTTGCCCCGCAAAACTCCCATCTTTTATCTGGCCCACTTTTTCGCCACCACAAGTCTGTTAAGCAAATGGCAGTTAATGGAAACAGTGTCATTTAATTCCCGCACCCGTAATGGGTTGTGACGTCATGCGGACTACGGGTTTTGGGCATGCCAAAAGTCATGATACAAAGTGTCCACCGCCGATTTTCTATAAATCATAGTTTCAAAATGAAGTAATCTCTTTCCGAACATAAAATGGAGGCAGAAATGTACCAAATGCATTTAAATTTATTTTCATAGTTTTACAACACCTTATCAACATGGGCGGTGTTTATTTTTTCGACTTTCTGAAATATGAAAATTATATGCACTTTCACTTTGGGTGACTTGAACGTCACGACGGCCAAATATTTGCATACTCGTCCACAACTTGTGCCATGTTATTTAATGTCTAATACTTAAAACTGATTTTAAAACTTTTGACAAATTGTAATACAAAAAAGGCGAAATGCTTAATCATTGTTGTCAAATCGTAAAATATGAATCCACAAAAACGATATCACAAAAACTCGAGTGTAGGGCACAACGGACTCCCGACAAAGGCGAAGGTAGGATCAGGTGCCAATGGAGGAGTAAAGCATCCTCTGCTAGACCGGTCACACCCGCGTGAGCCCCTTAGTCGAACTAAAGTAAACGGGATTACCCGTAGTTCAATATCTAGTAGGAAAATGACAGTCTTAAACGGGTATGACAAATCAGTCAACATATGACTTGAGTGATAATTTGGTAATGCACAACAAGGTCATTATAAGCGGACCGTAGAATTTGCGAAATGATGACTTTAAACGAGATTTCGTTATAACTCCTGTAGTCAACTTTTTGTTAGTAGTTGGCCTCAGCTTAAAAGTCCGCAGATCAACGTATAGCATGCCTCTTGCGTATCGAATCAACTGGGTAGATATACACACCATAAGCAGGTGGATAGTGGGATATTACTAGCACGAAAAGGAAAGTTGACAATTGCAATAGTTAAAGTCATCACGCTAATGCATATAATGTAAGTGTCAGTCTGCCATTAGAGTCAATTGTTTAAAGTAAAAATATCCAAACTTGAAGCAGAGATTTGTCAGATTCTGTGGTGTCCACCTTTATGTCGAGTTCTTCGAGGATATATCAAATGGGACCATATTGTTGAAATATATGAATTGTTAACTTGATAAACACATCATCTATATACTATATGTAAGGTGACAGGAAATCGGCAAGTTTTTTGTTTTTATCCCGTAACTAGTTTCTTACAATTCCCTGCTTCATACTGATATAAATAAGTCTGCCATAAGGGGGCACCAATTAGTGCCCATAGGAATAACCTACAGATTGTTTGAAAGCCTGGTCTCCAAAGACTACATAATATTTAGTCAATTATAAGAACTCAAGCAAGATAGCTCTTTAAATATCTTTACTTCAGTCAGTTACTCTGTGTTGGCCAATTTCGAGTATTTGTTTTCTTAACATTTGTGTGGATTTTATGTTGTCCATTACTCTAGGACAATTTCGGCTCCTCTTCCCGTACTTTTATCGCGGTCCGTCGGCCAGTTTTATGTTATCTCACACACACCACAGGGACAGTATTATATATAATCGGTGATCTAGTGAGAATCTTGATAAGACGACCTTCAGAGTTTATAATTTGATGTACTCGTGAGTTGACTACCTGCCGCTGGTAGTATGGTGATAACAGTGTGTGGATTACAATTCATTCCACACCTCCACTTGAAAAAACTGTCTTCTCTGCTGAGGTGCTACACGCAAGAACGTATCTTTTTGACACATATCGTCTAGAAGATTTCAGAGGGATCTGCCAAGATAGCTTATCTGTTAGAAGAGTAATAATTTATGAGAAACTATTCGCATCCCAACAACTCTGATTGATCACCCAGGATATAGTTTGTATCATAGGTATAAATATTGTAGTTGCGCACAAACACGCCTGAGTCTTTTCAAGTAGAGCCTTGTCATTATTGAATATATCCGGCGTCACAGTAGTAAGTAGTTGTTGTAATGGAAATCCCGAAAAACGAAGATAAAAACGTAAAGAGGCTTTGAGTATAATTTGTGCAATCTTAGAAGAGCGACGTCCCATGAAGATGCAATAATAGTCACTTCGTCTGAGTCTCTAGATCATATGGTCGAATGTTCACTACAATGTATCACAAATTCTTCTGGCGGGTGAGAATCGCGAGAGTATGAGAGAGGATTACGAGCCGGCTAACTGCGCGGAAGTTCCGAATGATCAGAGGAGATATTTAAAGATCACTCGATAAGTTCTATTCTGGAGAAAACCAAGAAAAAGTAATTACGAGAGAACTATCAGAGAAACAGTGGAGATATTTTATGAACAGAGAGTTTTCAATCTTGTGAGTCGCGTACAGCTACTGTATGTGAAGTGTAAAAGCATAGTGTATTCACACCAGTACTGTTCGATAGATAAGCGCTCATTAGTTACCCTTATAACAAAAACACAGCATTTTCAGAATACATATAGGTTAACGACTTCTTGAGCCAAAAACGACGAATGGACTTGTTCAGCTCGAAGATTTAATTCTACCCCCCAGAGCCAGTAAACATCGGTCACAAAATTTCTGTAGTATAACCACTATAGATTTATACCTCACACACACGGAACCTTCTGGTTTCTTCCAAAAACACAAGAGGGATATAGATAGTCTTAGCGCCCGATCCTGGTATGTGTTGTTTATAACAAGATGTTTCGCGCGGGCGTATAATAAGGGTTGAATTTATATCATTGATTTTTTATATTAAACTCCGAGACTTCTACTATTTATTTTTATGCACAAGTCAGTTAAGAGCAACAGTGTCTCAAGGCCTTCGTCAAATACCATCTCCAAATCCAGTATTTTGATCCACCAGTTCTGGCGATATACCTTCCTACAGATGATTTCCATTTTAGATATAGTTCGATCGAAATTGACCGGTGCCCGTATGTACGGAGCTCCATTTCTACAATGGGAGGTCCGATGGTTGCCAAACATATTTCTTTTCAAAAATCTTAAAATTTGAGAAAATTTTAGGCCAACCCTTTTTTCATATATAATTAATGGTGACTTTCACATGATTCCTCATATTATTGGGAGACTCAATACTACATAGCATCCAAACTCCCAGCTAATATAGATATATGTAAGCTTATAATCGACATTACGAGTTGCGGTACATGTAACTATTAATTATAAAGAGATTAATTGAGTGATGATAGAACCACCATGTATCATTATTCTATTTTATAAGAGACTGATTATCTCGAGTTTGTTAAATTGTTTACAATAGATCAAAAAAAGGAGCACTTATTCATATATAGTAAAGTATATGACCACTTACTTTCTATTTTTTAAATCCCCATCCCAATTATTTACCTATTTTGTCAATTTATACGAGATTAAAAACCGTCCCCTTTGTGAATTCGACTATCCTGAAGAAAGAGAGAGAATGAAGTCAGAAGGACATATTTCAAAACTCTACTCTTAAGACCTCGCAAAATGACACAACACATACCAATCGAGGTGTGTTTGGCACTCTATTCACATATATTATTAAATTGTAATGAGCCGAAATCAAAAAAAAACAATAGAGCGACTGTACTTATCTATGTTGTTACTTTTCTCAAAAAAGGTGGCGGTTAAACTGTAAACGTGATTGTTTGTTTAACAAGGTAATGTGTTGTGGACGACTACTACCATGCCTGTAAGTTTCCTCGCGGGGCCCAATTTAACGTATCTATTCTCTCCAAAAAAATCCTTTGAAGAATTGAATGTGTTAATTGACAAGATGTATCTATCGGAGTCGACGGAAGTAGATTTCATTAAAATCCTTTGCTTGTGTATCATTCTAACTAAAAACACTAGCACTAAAACACCTCAATGTATCACTGCGAATTAAAAACCTATTAGAAAAATACTGTTGACACTTGTAAACTCACAAAGATACCCACCGCAGGTGGCCAGTCCACCCACACATATGCATTGTACTCACCTCTTGTTATCGATGAGGATCAGCCGGGAACGATTTGAAACACAAAGCAAGCACAAATGTTGTTACCGGTACAAACTAACCAGACAAGTTGTGTATTAATTACAACCTTAAAGTTTGACACTTGAGATCAAGGTCAAGGGTTGATTACTGAGGAGAAGTCATGGAATGTAAAGATCCGACAACCGTAATCATGTTATTCATGGTGCATACACTCCACACTGCCAAATAATAAGTCTCATGTTAAGAGAGCATTAAACCTTTGACCTTGAGGTAAAAAAGTCAAGGTCATCATGGTCAAAGGTCAGTATATTATAGGTCATTTGAATGGTAGTATTGCTATTTATACATCTCATTCTATTCTATTGATACATCCCAAATGCTAGATATGGGTATGCATATGTCAAGAAAAAGAAGTTAATGGCCTAGACACGAATCAACACACGCGAGCGGCAGACAACAGAGTACATGGCACATGTCTTATGGTGATCACCATGTGCCAAATACAGGATGCAGTATGGCAAAGAGACAAAAAGAAGTTATGGTCGGACCACGAATTCATGTAAAACTAATATTTTGACATTGAGCAAAGGTCAGGTCATACAGAGGTCATCAATATACCCGACACATGTACCTCATAGCTGGAATACACCATTTGCCAAGTATAGTATGCCTACCTAAAAGAACAAAGAATGTTATGGCCCGGAACCGAACTCTGACAGACAGACGGGAAAGACAGACAGACGGCAAGGACTAAAAATTGAGTGACATGAAAACTCGTCTCATGGTGATGACGATACATTGCCAATACGAGGATGTCTATGGCAAAGAACAAGAAGTTAATGGCCCGGATTCACGGAATTCATGTTAAAGAAACTGATAAATTTTGACCTTGAGGTGAAAAGTGTCAATCTGATGGTCATCCAGATTAGGAGTGATTCATCATATACCGAGTACACAATCTGGGTCTATTCGTAGAGAAGTAGGGGGAGTATCAACCTCCATTAAGATGGGCCAAATATGGTATGCCTACCTTCAAATGAACCAAGAAGTTAATGGCCCGGACACGAATCTGGTCAACCCAAGACAGTGACGGTTCAGCAACTAACAGAGCAGATAGACAGACGTGATCTTTCAGCCTATTGTTCGTTCAATGCAATAAATTGATAACGTTGATTTGGAGAGTGTTGTCTTTCAAACAATCTCTTTTTTCACATCAAACTCAACTTAAAAGATAACGAATCAATGAGATTCACCATAGATAGACACCGCCTAGCTGTGGGCGAGTCTGGTGAGATTATGTATGTGATTTCTAAGAATCTTATCAAGTCCAATGCAAGAAAACAGCGTAGACAAGGTAGGGATTGATTAAGGTTCTAATTCAAGAATATGGGTTCTTTGCATAAACCTGCTTTGTTGACAACTTTGTTGTCTCCTTATGTAAGTGAAAATTACTTCACATATCAACACTTCTATTGCTTTATCGACTTGTTATATGCAAAATGCAATGCTAACTACCAAAATTTAATTACTTGTAAGAACGTTTGAATGCCTATAAACTCCTTCTTTTCTCTTAAAACAGAAATCCTAACACGGAAGACATTTCCTGCTATTTTTGTAGCGTATTAGTGTTTTGTGATTCTTTGATAGTTTATTTTACAGATTTTTTGAATAATCCTCAATGCTGGTAAGTCGAATCTGATGAATGGTCAGGTTACCTAATTGAGAACCATAAAATAATATAAATGGAATTCAGATTTAATGAATCATCGTGATGACTTGAAATATAAAACACAGATTATGACGCTCTGTTTATCCTATACAATTTGTGGCATGCGTACTACGATAGACATGTATAGCTTTTGGTGTAAATAACAGTACTAACCTTTGAATTGGTAAAAAATATACCCACAATATAACACAATTCTTTTCAGGGCCAACCCAAAAATAATTTATCCAGTATTCAGACTGGAGGTTTAATTTTTTTTAATCAAGACACCATATGAGTATAATAGATTCCAACAGCCAAAAGAAATCAACAGTTATTGAAGATATCAATAACACGAAGATAATTGGATCATGTATGTAATGATATTTGTAACCTACTGTATTAACAAAACAGTGAGATTTAATCATCAAGTCATTAAGAAGCAATTTGTACAGATGAATGCCATAAGTATGATACGTATACCTTCTATTTCATGGAGGTTTCCATTATGGAGAAAATTTTCCTTTTACATTGTGTGTACTTTGTTCAAAGAGCACTTAGATTATATATTTTCCAGGTTGAACCTTTAACTTGCTTATGTTTGGAAATCAAATAATAATCAAATATCAATTGTATTTGGTGATATTTCAATTTAGATAAGTTGTATTATCAAACGTCAATGACATTGAGTTGATCTTAATTGCCTTAGACATCTACGTATGGACAGGAATCCTCCATTTGTAAGGTAATTTAGTCCAGGGTGCAAACGATCTCATTCTTTGTTGTGAATATAGTTTTATATTTGGTTGTTCGAGTGGTAAGTGTTGTCACACAAATGTGACCTTCATGAATAGAGAAAATAGGACATAGTAAGTGATTCTTTGATGTGTGTGGTGACTCGACGATTTACATATGTCGATGAAGGGTTTGTCCTAATGATAACATGTAACTTCATTGCATGAAATATGCCATTATAAAAGGTTCTCAAAATTATTGCAAACTCACAGCTCACCTTTTAATGACAGAAGCGGGAATAATGCTAGTATTTCTAAGCTTTCAATCCATCTCCGTCATTTTTTCTCTCTACTGGCGTGATAATGTAAGCTACATTCTAGTTTATCTCCCACTAGCATTTATTGATTTTTTCTTTCAAATTATTCGCTAAAAACCCAAGAGCTTGTTTTGCGAATGATCACGTTTTAGCTGTTTAAGCCATAGGCTCTTGTCATCGTGATCGTTTGATTTACAAAATAAACAAAAAAACCGAACAGTATCCAAGACAGAAACCTCCCACAATACAAAGTAGGATTTTTATATCTGATATACTCAATTCAATTCCAGATGAATCAATACATTACACATTTTCATTTTGATGAGCTAAGAGAAAGTTAAAACCCCAAAAAAATAGGAAACAAACATTTTAAATAGGTTCCGATTAACTCTACGCATAGATCTAACTCCATAAAAATATTGAGGTTTTTTTGATGTTTTTTATTTATTTGCACAAGTGCCTATGCGCATAAATATGTTGAACGACTGTAGAGCCACAAATCTTTAACCAGAATAACTTGAGAAAGTCTATCAGAAATCGACGAATAACCAATAAAACATTCAGTTTTCATTGTCCCAATTCAATATGTAAAATGTTGTATATCAAGGAACAACACAGCATTCTATTCAATCTGTAAAATGTAACATATGAAGGGGAAAAACTGTTCTTGAATACTTCTTCAAATCGACTAGATTGAAAAATTAAAAAATCTAGATTTGTTGGTATTGTCTGCTTAAGTCGAACGAAACTAAAAAGGACACATCTTTGAGATTACGCTGGCAGCTTTTTTTTGTTGTGATATTTATAGGTTAGAATTCAGCATAAATATAGGCAATTATAGAGACCAAAAAGAACGAAACATGTTGGTAGCCGAGATTTCTATCTGTAAATTCTAGACTGACATACAAACAACAGTTGGGGAACAAGGGATCCCCTGGATATACCAGTGTGGTGAGTATTACAGCGTGCTTTCAAAGGAAGTTATAGCATTCTACACGGTCCGAACTGCTGTAAACAATTCTTGCCATTGTATGGTCAATTTAGCTCCTATTTCATAGAGTAAAATAACGTAATCCGGTCGACATAAAGCGAATTGAGTAGATATGAAGATATAGGCTTAATAAATTGCTATGAAAATCATTGGCAAGTACTGTCCTAGCCATTTCTTGTTATTATAAAAACAAAACCTATCTACTATGCGTTACAATCAATTTTATAAGTTGAGAGACATAAAACAAAAGTGTGGTGATGAAGGAATGTTTTTCTACATAGTTATGGGAAGTTGACGGTGGAAATGCAAATCGGCCTGTTTGTCATACATGTTGAGTTGTTATCCTTGCCGCAGCAGATACACAAGCAGTTAGTATCAAAGCATCAATAACATTAAAAATATGTCAAAATGTTTCTTACTCCAAACACTTTATAATATGATTTTAAAACCGGGTTGTTGATAAAAAATGAGGGACATAATTAGTGATTTGAAGGTCAAAGGTCATATAACAAAATCATCGCTTTATTTTACATATTATCCTATTATTTTTATCATATTGCTGCTCTGTCAATATGTTCCTCTAAATAGAATATATAAACAACATTAAAACAAGATGTTTCTGTTTATATAAATGATTTATTTCTTTTTCATATATTGGTTGCCCTAAGCAACAACACTGTATTAATTAAAAACACAGTATACATGTTTCATTTCGGAAGTCAGTTGTATAGAAAGTATGCAGGACTGTATAACGGGAATATTTATCCCGGCGGGGTTAATTTCGCAAAATATTTCGCTGAAACAATGGTCTAACGAATTTAACATTCCCGAGTGATCATTTAAAAAAAAACATAACAAGATTTGTTTTTTTCCAATAATTCAAAAAGGACAGTTATTTGTTGCCGTTGAAAATAAATTGCAATTTTTCCAATCGGCGACATGTATCATGTAATCAGCTGTACAGTATAATTATTTCAAATCACTAAATTTCAAATGTTAATGTATGTTACATTGTAAAGGCAAAGATAACTGAACAGTGATCAAATCCGTAAGTCCTCTAATATAAATACAAAAACAAGAGTGGCATCAAGACCCGCCCTGGTACATGACCAAACGGTGGGATCTACAGGTGCCTAGGGAGGAGTAAACTTCCTGATTATACGGTCACACCGCCGTGAGCCCTAGTCTTGATCAGGATAAACGGAACAGTCTGTAGTCAAATCAGTGTGTGAAAAACGGCTTAACATGGTATGAAACTCATCAGACAACATTTGAATCATATCATTTTAAAAAACTTTTTATGCATTAAACTCTCTTAAACCTTTTCTAGACATATTCCCACTGGTGACTAAGATAGACATGTGTCAACTAATGATAAGAATCCTGTTATCAACTAGGAATACTTCACGGGTGATGTTGTATGTTAGCTAAGTATAGTGTCCAAAAATCTGAACAAAAAGTAGCTCTTACGAATGAAATTGGCAGTTAAGTCCATCCAAAAATAGTTAACACAGGCGCCATTAGGCCTGGCCTTTTGGCTGTAACTTAACATGTCATAGTCAGAGAGACGTAGGTTTCGATCGGCTGGCGAGTTATAAAGAGATATGAGGGAGGCTACGCGACGCTATAAAAGTCATTCGAAGCATATTTTGAGTTGAAGAAATTGCTACTCATCTTAATTAAGATCGTATATATGTATGATATCGATAAGAGAGTCATTTCGCAGAGAGACCTCACTGAGGGCATAAGAACACAGAGCGGCCGAGACAGGCTGCGGTACCAAAAGAGTTAAGTGTTTCTAAAGGAATCTATTAGTACTGATATGATTGCCATTGACTCTCGTATTATCCCACACAAGAAATTAGAAAAATCTACTGTTCACAAATATCCCAATGAACTTTAGAACTGAGAGAATGTTTACCTGCACCTTCAATGAGCTAGTAGAGGTCTGACTTATTCATAATATGTATGTGGAACTTGGGTCTTGAGCCATATCGCGTAGGGGTACCCATCTAGAGCTATAGACGAGACATGATCAATGCTCAACATACATATTATGGGTTGGTGGTAACACAAACGGGAAGATCAAAGATTTCGCAAAAAGATCGTCCAAAAAAATATGTAAGTTCCCTTGAAATCTGTAAGGAAATCACATATAGATTGCATATGATAGCAGTAACATGATAACTCCGCATATCAGTGTAACCATAGATGGCATGCTCCATTTGTCAATGATTCTCTGGTTTCTTTTGGTTTATGTGATATGAATTTAATTCTAAATATATTCAACCTCAAGAACCATACCAAATGAATGTCAAGAAATTGTCGCTCCGAATAAAATGTCAAGTTCTTGAACCGTGTGTCATCAGCACCGATCCTTCCAATGCATGTCACGATTTCCAGTGGATTGTCGGCTAGTTAAGTGGACGGTAACTGCATGGGAACTTCCCACTCAAGATAAGGATGCCAATACTTTTGGAAGAATAAAAAAGTATATTAAATGGGTCGTTGGTTTATGTTTGACTACAAGTTCAAGGTAAACACAGGCAGGTTTCCCATGAAGTAATGCCTCAAATTTGGAAGTGATTATTTTGCAGCCCTTCACCGGCATTGTGTGACGTCTCCATATATGAGTGGAAATATTCTCGTGAGGAACTAAACAGTAAATAATCAATCAATTAATCAACCTATACCCTGTGCACGAAACAGTCCTTTTTACATCTTGCTAAAATTGTTATTATCACCTATGTTGTGTAATCATACATAAATCTTATATTATAAAGTGGTGTTAATTTGTTAAGAATATCGGTTCTAAAAATGTGTTACAACTTGGCATAATTTAGATTCTACGGATGGGGTAGGGCCCGGATTCGGGACCCACTTTCGACCCCCCTACCATGATATTTTGCGAGTACCCCCCTCCCCCCCCCTGGAATATTATATAGGATTTACAATTGTCAAAAATGTTTGGAATGAGTTTAGAGTACACTGCCGTGTAGCAGAGTGGTGTAATGGGGGAAACAATTCACGCCAGGGGCTTTATGTATGGGTGTCCGCATGAGGCATAGTAATATGCATGGGGGTAAATATTAAAACCTAATCAGGACCCACAGGGTCTGCAATGAAACAGAATAGCACTGGAACATGGTCCAAGATGTAATGCAAAAAGAATCTAGACAAAAGGGCGGTGGGTGGACACCATCACAGCATAACATGGGATCACTTCAAAACTATTGGTCATAAATCAAAATAGTATTGCTAACTTCATGCAATACGCTCAGAAAGCCCGCGATCCCGATCAAAAATGATATATTTGTAGGGGGGAAGGGGGGTGTACCTTTCCAAACAGAATATAACACCTAAGTAAAATATATATAGTATCTAGAATTTGAATTCTTTAGGTTTATTTTTTAAATTAGTCTTGCGATGTACGAAGCACCCAACACTTGTTATGAATTTGTACTACATCGTACGTACGGTCTTACATGTAATATAGCAGTACTGTTATAATTAATTAATGGGATGGGGTCTAAATCATTTTTAACATAAAAAAAACCCAGAGAATATATTTGGATTATTCATACAATATGTTTTATAATATTTTTTATGTATCAAAGTATTTTTACCTATAGAGACCAGTAGTTTTTTACGGTGTGAACCGCAGTGGCCGTGTCAGGGACGAATATTTTGTCCTATTTTAACGCAAAGCGCAGTGTAAGTTCCATGTCCAATTAACCGTAGTGTAAAACTACTTGGATAGTAGACAAATAAGAGCTTTATCAAAAAGGAATATATAGTCTTACTTTTACAAGGTATATTTATTTTCCCTATTTCCATAATATAAAAAAAGTAAAAATGCCGATCTGTTAAACTTTGGAATAAAAGCGTAAGAAAACATAACTGTTGTAAGAAATCGCTATTTTCTAATAACATTGGCGGGCCTTAAAATAATTTTTATATATGTTAAAAGCAGGAATCCGGCTTTTTCAAAAAATGTAAATCATAAACCTGCGTTCATTTGGAAATAAACAAAATCCATATCGAGAGGGAAAATTGCCATGCGACAAAACGTAACGTCGTATTTTAACAATGTGCATCATTCTCTTCAAATGCTGTTTTTAATTTATTGCTTCAATTATGTAATTGATTTTAACACTAGTAAAAAAAATAGAGAAAATTTCAAAATATGATTATAAATCATAATATCGTTATACATTAATAAAAATTGTACGAGGTACCCTTTTGTGTTAACCGTTTTTACGGCGCTATCGGTCATATTGACCGGATACGGTAAGAGAAAGGGTTAAGCAAAATAGAATAAGGCGAATAACGAGGCTTGGCGGAAGTGAACGTTATAAGGTCCACACAAGCGGTGAATATGGAGAGAGCGATGAAATTGCGAGTTTGAGTGATGAAAAACGTCTCGGTTGTCTGCCTGGGTTCATCTTCATTTGATGATTTCTAGTTTCGGAGACGTTGGTCCTTGGTGTCCCGACGCTTACTTATTCGACACGAGGTAGAGGGTCAGACGAGGAATTTGGCCCGCACCAATTTCACCCGATAACAAATCCTGAAACGGATTGGAAGAAATGACTGGTAAAGCAGTATTGTTATTTATTATTATTTAAAAATGAAACAGAAACTTTATTGTTGGACCTTACTAAAGTTTTCGTTCATTTGAGGGTCAGATAATAGCAAATTAGGTGTTGCGGGATTTTACTACTGGTAAAGGGTACCTTTCCCCCTTCGACAAACAAAGGGAATTTCCCCTTACCACAGATAAACCACCCCCCTCTCCTGAAATTGTAAGAAACCCACAAGAAAAATATGAGGGATTTTTAACAAAATTCAGTTGAATCATGTATATTCCAAATATTTATGCTATTATTTAATAAGTTACAATACATAAAAAAATTAGTAATCAATAATTGATATCCTGTTTTTATTGTAATCTAATTTAGAAGTCGATCCTCCCTCCCTTCCCGTAAGCTCAAAAAATACGTCCCTTAAATACGAAATGGGTATAGTATCTAAAGCTGGATAAAATCCCTGGGTTGTCAGTATAATGAGTAAATTATGGTATTTTATTTGTGCACCATCTGTCAAATCAGAAATATCAGATTCATTGAATGAAGTCCTAAGAAATTGTCAAATATCTTTTGTTAGATGAATTTATGATCGTGTACTTTTTTTTCTTAAATATGATAAATATGTCTAAATTAAATAATTGAGATTTTAACATAAGTTCATGTTTTTAATAATGTGGTACCAAAATGAACCGCAGATCGAGGCCCACCAGTCAAATACAGCACTGCAAAATCACTACTTTGAATATTCAAAAAAATTTGACTTGTGATTTTCCATTCAAACTCGCATATATGGTTCATATATGAATGCTTGTTAAAATACATTAAAAAATCTACACCTTCTCAGCTAAAAAATTTTCCACAGCATCTCCATTTATATTTAAATTTTTTGGCCAAAAAGCCATTTGAGGAATGATTTTCCCATAAAAGAACATAAAAGAAATATATAATGTAACAAGTGCAGAAATTGTTTATCTAATTCCCAAAGTGCATTATGGCAATTTTTGTTTCATGAAAAAAAAATCTTTTAAATTTACAGATAATTTTAACGGCTACACGTATGATATCAGTTAAATTCAAAGCGGTAAGATCACAACAGCGTGTCCTCACGATTCCACTGTCACCGGAGTGCCCCAAGATCTGTTTCAGGCCCCCTTCTTTTCCTGGTGTAACCTTCTCCCACTCAAGAGGTTATCAACCATAATGCAATAAATCGAGCATGGGTCGCCAAGACGATAACTCAAAACTCTACAGCGGTTGATGTAAAAGAACACCTATATGCCACCCATCAAATAACATTATTGGAAGATGGCAATAGCGAGTGTCCGAACCTGGATGACTGTTAACAACTCAAAACTTAATGATTAAAAACTGAGATAATGGTGGTTGCCAGTTCCCACAACCAGTGCCCGTTTGACGGATATCCGTTTGAAGATTGGTGAGGCATATATTATACACCTAAGATCCCACTGTTAAAACCTTGGTGCCCGCTCTGGACGCTACCTTCAAATCCAATGGAAACACAAGTCAGTCTCTGGTCTTGGAACCGACGAAACGTATATTTTGTTTTGAACACGTGAATTCAAATATCCAATATGGCAACAATCCGATCACATCCGAGTCAGTGTGCGAGGTACGAGCCACGCGCGGAGTTCCGAATGATGGATTATCGAAGTTTAAAATAAAAACCGGCCAGAAAAGGGTCGTGATCGTCGCATAAGTAGAACATTTCCGCATGGGTATTAATTAAAACAGCTCAGACATTCCGATTGCAGAATTACTCGCGAAATTCTCCCGGTCGGTCCAATAAATAATTTTCCAGGTGGGACCTCCAAAAATGCGTTGCCATCCTGGTATGTTTTGTTTTAAGATGGAGGCGTATTTTTATTTAAGCTCTATTATTGAAGGTTAGGCTGTGCCTCGTTAAACATAATCTATCATGATCTTGTTTTAGTATGCAGCGTCCGTATGTACGGACTTTACAGGGTGCTTCAAAATATTTTCTTTTCCAAAATCTTAAAATTTAATCAATTTCATTTTATTTTCCATTTTATACACAAGCGAAACATGAATTAAGCTTATATGAATTCATTGCTACATTTAAAGGATAATTTTCCATTTTATTTTAACCTTTATTATTTTGAAAAAATTATCATATATGGTAAGTATAACCCTTTCTTTCTATTTTTAAACCCCATCCATTATTATACTTGATAAACGCCCCCTTTTCCACTTCCTGAAGAAAGAGAAATGAACAGAAACATTCAATACTTCAGCCAGCACACATACCAATCGTTTCCATATTTTCTATCAAACAAAAAACAATAAGCACTATCTAGTTGACTTTCAAAAAGGCGTAAATAACTTTTAACAGGAAATGTTGGGACTCTACGTGTAAGTCGCGGGGCCCAATACGTCATCCTC
>CAJDSM010013806.1:448-21172 GCA_903981925.1 Ostrea lurida | reverse complement strand
GAAATAATATTTACCTAAAGATTCCTGATATAGAGTAGATCCAAATTTTAAATATGAAACTTTAGGGCAGTTCTAATATCCATTGAAGTCATCAGCTTCCTTTCCTTTTTTGGAAATTTCCAATTTTACATATTTATTTATAAAGTGGGTGTTTTTCAGTGTTCGCACGATAACTGAAAATGCTTTCACTAATCAGAATGAAACTTTGGAAAAGTGCTTATCTTCACAGAGGTAAGCTCCCTTTAGATTTGTATCCCCTCGCAACTAGTCACGGAGGAGGTATAGAATTGCAGATTTGTTTCCAGAACCTTGTGAACAAGATTGAAGCAAGGGCATTTATCAGAGGATCATCAAACCTTCCACACATGTTGCTCATGAAGAGAGGATGAACCCCTAAATTGATTTTCAAGTTCAGGAGTCAGAGGTCAAGGTCGCTATTTATTATTGCCATTTGGAGCCTTGTGAACAAGATAGACGACACAGCAATCAAACCTTTTACAAATGTTGCTCATGGAAAGAGGATGAACCCTATTAGTTTTAAAGGTCAAAGATCAAGGTCATTATTGACTAAATATCTTGTGAACTAGATGGAAGACAGCATTTATCAGAGGATCATATGTTGCCATGGAGAGGGGTTGGTTGTATATGGTTTTATGTCTTCCCCAAGAATATCTCACTCATATGGAGATCTCACCATTGCCAGTGAAGGATTACAATTTAGGCCTTTGCTTGGCGCTTATGGTCTTTGAGCATTGTGCCACACCTGCTGTGACTCAGGACCTCGGTTTTTGCAGTCTCATCAGAAGGACTGCACTATTTATTTGTGCCACACCTGCTGTGACTCAGGACCTCGGTTTTTGCAGTCTCATCAGAAGGACTGCACTATTTATTTGTGCCACACCTGCTGTGACTCAGGACCTCGGTTTTTGGGTCTCATCAGAAGGACTGCACTATTTATTCGCCTCTTGCGACAAGCAAGGGTACTGAGGACCTATTCTAACCTGAGACATTGAGAGAGTATGAACCCTATTGATATTCAAGGTCAAGGTCACTATTAACTTGGCTTAATAGAAGACATGTTAGGGGATGCTACGCTTGCATAATGCCTTGTTATTAATTTTCCATTTTAGAGTTGTGGAACTTAATTCAATAGAAGGGATTGTTTTTCAGTGATCATTTTACTTCTACCATTCTTCTTTTAAAGTATAGAATTATTACATTTAGATGATGTCATACCTCTTTTTTTGTGAAGACACACATGATGTCTTTACTTGTTATTTTTTTATTAATTATTTCGTGGTGAAGTGAATTACAGGTTACTCTCGGTATCTCGAACTCAGATATGTCGAACACTCCGGATATGTCGAACTGAGTTGGCGGTCCCGGCCGTATTTACTATATAAATGATTTAAAAAACCTCGGATATCTCGAACACGGTAATCTCGAACACTCCAGTTATCTTGAAGTATTTTTAAGTCCCAAGTACAAATTTTACCCGGTTTATGTCGAACTCAAACTAATTTTCCGGTCTGCCGAATTGAAGCATCTGTCGAGTAGCTCTCTAATCGATGAGACGTTAATTGATATACGGCTTGGTTACACACCTGATTCGGGCAGCGTGCAGATTGAGCTCCTGACCGTTTATAAACATTATTCACACGCCCATGCCTTGGGTACAATGTTATTTAGTATCATGCACAACTTCGTAACTCCAGTGTAATGTTGAAGCTAAAATAATCATTTACAGTTATTGTAAAGATCAGTTTTTGAGTACTATTTTTTTATTTACTTAGGTGTATGATTACAGCCTGTGGGCTAGATTCACACTTAAGCTGTAAGTGTGGTGAACTAAGAACCATAGTGAGATGTAATTCAAGCATGGTGAAATTGGAAGTTAACTTCGGATATCTCGAACCCCCGGATATCTCGAACTTTTTTCTCGGTCCCATCGAGTTCGAGATAACGAGGTTCGACTGTATTTACTAATTTGTTTTGAGACCTCTCCCACTTTTAAAAGAACCTAATTTCTATTCCAGTGCTTTCACAGCTCTGCTGTGAGGAAAACTAAGAAATTCTTATTGAAGTCATGATTTCCAAAGAGAAAAACAATTAAAGTATACAACCAGTGTTCATTATCTTTGTGTATTGAGGTGCCACAACAAGGGACCTTTGACAGATCCTGTAGCAAACATTGTCACAAGAAAGTTTGCTTGACAGACATGATGTCAGCACTTTTGGAGAGACACACTTCGAAAAATGCTCAATCCTTCTTTGAACAGAAACTTGGATTCTCAATAGTCTGGGAAATCTATATTCTTTCTGGTCCTGTGTGAAATAGTTTGGCACTGTGTACAAGGTGTTGTTTTATGTTTGGTGGTATGCTGCCAGCCAAGCCCTTCATAAACAGAATATCAAATTATCCCAGAATTATACTGTACTTTTATAATGTAATTTATTTTTTTACCGTTTTCTCGGTAGGCAATATCCATTAATTTTTTAAAACTGCAGGGAATGAAGCTGTTGGACATTGAAACCTTGAAATTAAAACTGTTCAATATTGAACTTGGACAAATGAAAATATTTACTAGTTCAATTTGTACCGATATATACAGTATAAGTTCACAATGTGTATAATAGTATAAGCAGTTGAACTATGAAAGTTCCCGTGAAAACTTCTGCACTTGGTCAGGTGTACTTGTTTGAAGTTGATATAGTACTTTTAAAAGTTTTGAAATTTTAATTTTAAAGAAACTCTATCCTCATGTGACATTTGAATTTTTTTCAAAATTTTTAGTAAATTTTGTGTATTATATGAATATATCTTTTGTAGGAATTTTATTCATTGGGTACAATAAAAAATCAAGTAAACTGGTTTTTTTTTTTAATACTGAAAAAGTTTGTATTTTCTATAATTTAAAATGTTGCCAAGGGAAATAACTCATGTTCTGGTGTTTTCTCTATTGTATGTCTATCATACAATGATTTCCCTGATATCCACAACACTAAATTGAACTAAATATTAAGTGGAAATCAATAGTTTTCCTAGTTTGAACCCATAATATGGCAAAGTAAAATGAGGGTGCATGGAGGTATTTTAACAATGAATGTGAAATAAAAATGCATTGCGTTAAGCTTATATTGCGTTTGAATTGATACAACTTTTGATTTGTAATCCAATATAAAATGCTGCCCCTTTCACTGGTTGTAGGTGTGAGGATAGAGAGGACGCTGAACCTGAGCTGTACTGCTTTGAGGACTTTATTTCTCACGAGCTTCAAACATCCCGACTTCCACTTGAGAGAACCACCAGTGTGAACCCAGACGTCTACCAATCCCTGTCAAGGTGAGAAAAGGAATGGTTTGATATCTTCAGATAGCCGCTAGCATTTAGTGTTGCCCATATTTGTCTTTCTGTCATTCAAAAGTGATCATGGTTAACATATTCCATTGATGTTGAAGATAAAAACTTCCATAACAAGAATGCTCTCCCTCATTTTCCATCTAACACACAAGCATTTCATCCAAATTGTTCCAATACCACTTTCATTTATTGGGCAGTTTTAGGGTCACCTGAATAATTTGGGTAACCTATTGCAATCCATTCTTGGCATTTCCATTTATTGTGTGTCCAAAGTTTTAAAAATCTGTATCTTACATACCAATCATTTTGAGAATTTTACCAGTCTGACCTTCACCTTTCATCAGTCCAAAGAAATTTTTGATTTGTCATTTACTTTCTTTGGATATTTAAGAATTTCACAGAATTCAGGTTTTCGGAACTCTGCAAATATGTGTGTTCTTGGTGAAATGATGTTTTATATATCGAATTGGAATTTCTTGTCTCAGATATGATTAATTTTCAAATTGTGCTAGCTTGCATGGTAATTAACCGTGGTGGTGGTTTTGTATCAACAGACATGTGGGCAGTTGCTGTTTTGTGATGTGGAAAACCATGTTTGCATTTTCTGTTGCAAATCAATCTCCTTGTTTAGATTCACCGCTGTTTCACATTGTATAATGATGTCAAAACATAGACCAGCTAGGACATCACACATCATCATTGATATCACATTAAAAAATTGGACTAATTATGATTTTAACATTTCAGATGTACACGTAGAATTATTTCAAATCTCTGGAATTGAAATACCCATGTATTTATAGATATTTAGCACTATAAATATATAGATTTATAAAACTAAACTCCACATGCGCTAAAAGCCAAAAAATCTAGCCCTATGGAAAAGTAAATTGTTTTACAAAACTATTAGTCACTAAGCATTTGAACATGGCTTTTAGTTTTCACCTCTTGAAGAAGTGAGTCATTGTCTCGCATCAGGATTCGTGGGCTTGGTGCTCTGCATGTCCACAGCTCAGATACAGGCATGTTTTGTTTTCACATCATCTGCTGTTGTTGCACTCTGGTCTTCGTTGCTGGTGTAGACATGATGGCAGTTGACAGCATTAGTTTACCACAATTCAATATGCAAAGTATTTATATTTCATATTCTTATAGAAACCAATTACCTTTCATGCTCATTATTACAAACTACTACTAGTTTGTTCTGGCCGAGTGCACATATTATTTTGTTGTGCTAATAATTTAATTGAAGATGACCTAGCATAGCACAAACAATTAAGCCATCATAGCTTATGCTACTCTTGTTTCCATCCACTTTAAGCACTGAAGCACAATGACAACACCAGACTTGAATCTCTCCTTTTATTAACTCAAATCCAGCTAATATTACACAGTAGTGGAAAAGAATGCCGCAAAAATTTTGTAGAATCTAGGGAGAAACTAATAGTAATACAAAGAACGGTGGGCAAAACTAGTGGCCCCGCCTTTGATGCGAGTGCCAGGAGCGGCCCCAGCTTAACATGGAACCACCCCATGTCTTATAATTCAACCACGCTGTAGCCGGTACCATCAAGCCTAATTAAAATTGTGTTTGTTTGGCGGTTTCCCGACCGACCCAGTAAATTCGTTTCCGATCTGAAATAACTCCTTATTTGTATTTACAGGTGATATTTTTTTTTATTCATTTCTGTTGCGGACCCGCGAAAATCTTATTTCTGCATTTACCGCTCAAAACATTTTATCAAAATTCTGATTTTTTCTTAAGAATACTCCTATTTTCTACTTGTCGCACGCAGCTCGGAGCTGGACACTTCCAATACCGCATTACCATGTACATATATACCAATCGTCAGCGACTATATAACGTGCTATCATCAAATAGTATCATTTAATATTTAAATTGCAATATAGGTTTCATATAAGTAAATGAATTGAATTTGCATTAAGGTACGAATTGTTAGATTAAGGGGGGGGTTTGAAGGAAATCGTAAAGATATGGTCTCTACGGACAAAAATAATAGCATGCATTCAGACCAACACACTTGTCCGTATGTAGATAATGATTGAGTAATCGGTTATGAATCAAACCAGATCTAAGTCGCTGCACTTCCTCATTGATGCAATCATGTATCTAAACCACTGGTTATAGAGAATAAGATTACGCAGTGTAAACATATTTGCTTCCGCAAACGGCAATTACCATGGCGAATATGATCAAGACGTTCAGGAAAGAGTTTGTATATTTAATTGCCATAATCATGTTTATTATTCATTTTTATTCGTTTGTAGATGATACTATGTGGATATTCAGATTTGTGGGTACGATACTAATCCCCCAATACGAGTGTCATATTTTAACGATGTAACGAGAGAGAGAGAGAGAGAGAGATGAAGAGATGAGACGAGAGAGAGAGAGAGAGAGAGAGAGAGAGAGCATTAAAATATGTGTATGAAAACCCTACATCACACACACTGTTACATAAAGAAGAGGATTCAATAAATGTTTGTTGGTAGACAAAATACCGAGTACATCGATACGTTCACAGATTCCAGTCCGTTACCTGTTCTCAAGTCACAACGTATACGGCCTTGCTTCATTGGACCACTTCATCTTGATTGTTGAAATGGTCGAATGCACACTGATCGGTTTCGAACGTAGGGATATGCAACGCGAAATATTTTTTTAAACTCCAAAGGTATTTGTAAAGATATTCAACAAGCCCGCATTTGGCTTGCAACTGTAAAATACAAGCACGTGGAAAGTGTTCAATAAACACCGGGATGATCATGTATGCATATCAGCCATAGTAAATACCGTAAGTAAGTGTATGACAAAATCCGCAGAGGCAAACACAATCTATTTCTACCATGTAAGTATACTTTATATCTATAGCCAACATTTTTCATGTTGATATTAAGTTACCGTTTGTTTTCAAAGAATTTATATTTACCGCTATTCAGCAAGTGGGAAAATAATACAATAAATTTGTTTTATCTATTTTCCTGACTGAAATGTACCCACCGACTTTTTTTTTCATATGGGTACTAGTAGTTAGACGTTTTATGGGCCGACCGTTATAGATAAATATGACATGCAAGGCAATTGACACGAAGAAAATACACATTTTTTCTAAAGACATAATTATTTTTATACACATGTTCAATTTGATTTGCACGTACTAGTAATTAAATTTACTATATATGTAGCTTACAACTGCCGTGATAATTTACACGAGTGTTGCGACGTCAAAAACGGTCATTGGTGACTTAAGTTTATGGTTTGTGCGTACCCCCCCCCCCCCCCCCCCCCCCCCCCTTTCCATTTTCTACGTTTGAATTACTCACAAACACAATAATATACGATTATTTTGCAAGTTTAAAGATTACAAAAAAAGTTACATATATGTATTATTATATATGTACATGTATATGATCTACAAAAGCATACAAACAAAACTATTCATTATCAAATAAATAAAATTTTTATCGACCTTACCTACCAGATGAAAATAAGGGCCATGAAGTTATTTTGTGGCTTAGAAAAATAAAATTTTACTACCTACCTGACCCTACCTCCGAAAATCGGTCGGAAAAGGGCAACAACAATATTTTTTAATTGTAAGCCAATCCCCATGCTTTTTCACCTGTCTCTGGCTTGCTACCTGTATAAATTGTCACTGTTACCCTCAACTATATGCAATATTTATTTTGGTATACTGAATGTTATAAAATCAACAAACCGTTTCGTCTGTTGACTTTGATCACTGTCATGCGATGTTTTTTATATCAATGCTGGTAATTGCGTTTATCACAAATGCTCAAACGACGTCGTTTCACAATCTACGGCGAACCGTACGCGCATAAATTTGACGCATGTAACAATTTTTCATACTGTTACCCGTTGTGACTGGAGTTTCATTTTGTTGCTACAGCAATATTGATCCGTGTCATTAAAAAACCCATATTTTCTGTAGAATTAATCATCAAATGATATCCAAGGCAATTTATTGAATTAAATCATAAGAAATGAAAACAATTTTTATGCCTCCGCCATAAAATAGCTAGAGACACATAGTGTTACCCTGTTCCGTCATTCTGTCATCATTGGGTTTCCGTTTCTCTGCAACAGTTGCACACTTTCAACTCAAATTTGACATATGGATATGTCATAGGAATACGCAAGCCAAGTTCAAATTTGGTCATGGTCTGATGATTTTTTTATACGCCCGCATAAAAAGCGGGCGTATTATGCTATAGCGCTGTCGTCCGTCCATCTGTCCCTCCGTCTGTCCCTTTCACTTTGTCTTCGCAACTCCTCCTAAACCCTTGGTGGGATTTTGATGAAACTTGGTACAAAGAAAGATCACAATGTGGAGATGTGCATATTGCATGGGGAGTGCTGGCCGATGTTTTTTTAAAGGAGTTAGGGCTCTTGGACTTAGAATTTTTCCTGCAAATACTTTGTCTTTGCAACTCCTCCTAAACCCTTGCTGGGATTTTGCTGAAACTTGGTACAAAGAAAGATCACAATGTGGAGATGTGCATATTACAAGGGGAGTGCTGTCCGATGTTTTTTAAAGGCGTTGGGGCCCCTGTGTCAATAATATATGCGGGCGTATCATGTACCGGCTTGGCGGTGCCCTATTTTTACAGAATTATCCCTCTTGAACTTAGAAAAAAATAAGAAATTTTCAGTTTCCGCTCTCTAACTTTTATAGGGATGTATGTATAAGGTTAAAATTGAATGTGCAGGTATATTACCAGAAAATACAGATCAAGTTAGAATTTGGTTGTGGTCATGGTCAGTGTATTAGTATAGGCTCGAGGGCCTCATGGCTCACCTGTACGAACAATTTAATGTCACTATTCATAACTCTTAACTCGAAAACATTTTGTTAGGACTTATATAACAAAAGTTGTTTAGTTTTACTAGATCAAGATATAAGCTTGTGGGTCTCGTGGTTCACCTGTACAGATGATTCAAGGTCACTATTTATAATTCTTTACTCAAAAACATTATCAAAACATATTGAGTGAACATTTTTTAGTTTTACAAAGTCTATCCAACGATATCAAGATATAGGCCCACGTGCCTCATGGCTCACCTGTATTGACGATTTGATATAGCTATTCATAACTCTTTAGTCGAAAACATTTTGTTAAATCATATTTAATAAAAGTTGTTTAGTTCTATTAGATCTATTTATTAATAACTGTGTTAAGAAATAAGACATTGACCTCATGGCTCACCTGTGTGGATGATTTACCGGTAGTGTTGCTATTCGTCAATTTTTACTTGAAAACATTTTAATTTGACAAAAGCAATCATTTTACACAAAGAATAAACACTTCAAATTTATTATTTATTGAATTTCATTGGCATGTCTCTAAATTTTTGTCCCAAAATTACTCTTGCATGGTCTTGGCAAAACATATTTCAAATTTTATTTATAGTCGATCATATACGGATCTTTCTCAACACAAGACTCAAGTGAGGGGTGAAAATTGACTAATTAAACTATTGAATTATTATCTGTCCACCCTCTTGAAGAAACACAGGCTATGTGTTCCCTATGTAAACACCTAATCGCCATCACCACGCTCGCCCCAGGAGTCCAGGTAAGTCTGAGTGGAAATAATTAGACACTTTGTAGATGTTGTGTTTACTCTACCACCACTTCAAGAGTGAAAAACAATGAAATATGTTTTATGGGACCCAAATTCACATCGAGAGATTGAATGATCGAGAGTAAATTTGCTTAGTTGTATAGAGAAAAAAAGCGGGACCGGACCGTGATTTCACTTCGAGAGATCGAAGTTCGAGTTAAATCGAGATCTAGAGTTAGCTGTATTATCTCATCTGTATTTGGACATTATATACGAGAAGGTTAATGAACAAGACCTCAGTGAAAGTGAAGGGTAAAATAATTTTAATGCAGCTTCGTATCCAGTCATCCAGGTTACATGGTTCTCAAACAGCATTTTCTTCTTGTTCAACTGGGCTGCTGATTTGGCAAAGAAAGTGTCAATCTTATCTGCAGATAATTGAATAATTTACAGATCAGAGACCCTACCAACGAATTTGCATGGAATTACCTTTTTAATTTGAGAAGCAGGGGAGAAATCGTTATTGTCACTGAAAGTTCTATTCTTCATTATGCCTTACAGAAGCGCTCCTGAAGTGAGAAACATCCCTATTGATTTTCAACGATACCATTATTTTTAAGTGAATGGACTTTCCAAATGATCTTTCTTCCTGTAGCGTTTCTTCCTCCCCACATTGGTGATTTGTACTGGGTAACTTTGATTTGATTTGCATTTTGTTTTTGTCATTTAAAAATAAAATAAAAATTCTGTGATTTTCCAAAAGCTGATTTTAGGAAAAGTATCTAAGCAAATATGATGCATTTGATGAAGTACTTCTGTAAAAGGAAGACTATGTACCGGTAATTGTTTCAATGTTGTCGATACTGATGTACCCTTGGGCAGTTCATGAGATAATAACGTCTTTGAAGTTTTTCCTATATATTGTACTTTCATCAAAGAAAAGTGTTTATCTGGAATCATAAACGTTATTTGCACCTGATGATCAGGTGAACTATTTCCTTTTTCTTCATTTTTTGATCTAATTGGTGACAGTTTTCCCCATTAGATATATAGGAGATACTCTTTTATTTGCTTAAAGAAAGATATCTCTTTCATTCCCATGGATAATTTCATTCATAGACTTAAATAAAGCCATTAAGGTGTACTATAAGGAATCAGTGTTAATGTACAATATTTGTCAGTGTGAATTGGGTGATTACTATAACAGGTATGATGGGCAATGTTGAAAAATAACACACAAACGTCTCTTAAATCTATATTTGAAATCAGTTTGACAATAGAGGAGGTATTGGTAATGAAGCCATGAGGGAGAGTTATCAAGAGACAGCTAGTGAGGTGGGGGATTATAATGCCAGGAAGATGCAGGAATAGACCTTTATTCCATTGTACATTCTTGCTCAGATTAAATGCAATTTGTTGGAAAGCAAACTTGAGGCATTTTTCACGAAGAAAAGACTGCTGAAAGGATTATAAGCCATTAATATGGGAGAAAATCCATAATTAAAATATGATACACTTTTGCACACCAGAGCTTCCCAATTAAGGCAGTGGTTTTATGACTAAAAGAGCAACTATAATGTTGGTGCATGTATCCTGCTACTTTAATGAGAGCCCTATATAATTAACATTGCTTAATATCCTTAGGCTACCGGCTAATTGTCGGATCCAATCAAAATCGTTCTGTGAAGCCCTTATTTCTAAGATGAATGAATATCCCTCTGCAAGAGTTCATGTAAAGTTTACTTAGTGGCTGCTTATTTGCATTGCAATCAATCAGATGAGAGAGAGAAAAAAAAATCCCAGCTTCCACTTGTATGAAAACGGATTTTTTTTTAATGGAAGTCTTTGAAGATAAATTGCGACTTTGGTCTTTATATAACGTCGCAGTATTGTTGAAGGACTGCATGCTGGCTTCCTTATAGATATAACCATTTTCCACCTGTGAACCATTGAATTGGATTTGACCATTTTTGTGTGTGTTTGATGAACTAATTTTTTGTGTAATCTGTAAGGCAGAATGGCACTTAGCAACTACTTTGTCCATCATCTGTCACAAGTCGCACATTCTTCTAAAGCTAGGTTGGCATTAAAGAAGACAGTGTGTTAGTAGTATCAAGAAACTGGAAGCAAATAAAAAATGTTTAATTATGTTATATTGTCTTACTTCAGGTTGGTCTACATAAAAAGGTTTTTTTCCCAATAATTTAAACACAGTAGGTGGTTATTTTAACTACAGAAAAAAAATGTAAAGTGCAATTTTGCTGCTGGAAAAAAATGTGTTTATCTTTTTGGAAGTGAGTTGACAATGCAATGAGGTAATTGCATTCTTATGTTCTTAAAACTATGTTTATTTTAGAATTGTTAAAAAAGACAGCCCCCCTACAGCTGGTTAGAAGTGCCTCTGCTCATGTTCCCTGGCTGGTTCATGGTCTTTGTCAGGGGCCCTGCACTCTGTCGAAGCAGATCCCTCAAAACATGCAAGTTGCATTTAAGTGCTTCACATCCCAATCATAAATGACAGCTCTAATTAAAATTTATGTCCCCGAGGAAGCTCGGAAAACCAAACAGAAATCAGTAGGGAAGGGTGGTACAGGTTCATCTTTGCTGTTATGATATTGTTTACCAAAATAGCAGCAGTGTTTCTCATAATTTGGTTAATCTGAACATGCTCTCTGCTGGGTTTTCTTCACTGGTTGCCTCAGCTTGGTATATTTTCTTGTATTGTAATATGTATACAGAACAAAGTTACAAGTTTTATGCACTGGCTAAATAGGATATGGATTATATCAAAATTCAAAGATGACTTTAAATTCTATGAGAAAATGTACTGATGCTTTGATGCCAAGATGATTGGATGGACTATTTGACATAACTATGAATTGACACTACATTAAACTAAAAGGTGACTTGTTTTAGCCCAAATATTAGGGGGGAAAATATAGTACAAATGTATAAGTAGGATATACAGAATGTGGTTTTTCAGTTTTTTTAACAGATTATATCCCGCTTTTTTCACCATTTTTATGACTGTTAGAATTTAGGATTTCTATTTTTATTTCCTCTACTCAGAGTCCTCCCAGTTTTGAGTCCCCTAAAACAGATACTGAAAGAGTGGACATAATTAAAAAGTTTGTGTTGTGAGATGTACTGTTGATGAAAGCAAAGCCAGTATATTGGGGGGGGGGGGTGTTAGATAAATGTGGGGTTTTTTTTTTTTATGAAATTGTTAATGACAAGCATGTGTTGCTTTCTGTAACTTTGAATAATGTTCTTTGTATTGCAGTCAATCTTATAGTTGTAATATTGAAATGTCAATATCAAGTAATGGATTTAAAATGATTTTTAAGCCTCTAGAGTTTCAGTATTTTTGATACTAGGCCTAATTATATATTTTCATGTAATAGAAAGTGTCAGTACTTTTATTATCAACTATGAACTTTTATATAATGGAGAGCCATTTAAGTGCTCTAAAGTGTGTTGTATATAGCTTTGTTGATTCCCAAGGCAAAAATTATTTCAAAGTTTGAGTTCAAGTATTTATAGAAAGCTGGTCCACAGGAGATGGTGCATTGCATGACAAAAAGTTCTATGCAATAATAACTTACTGATGCAAGCAACAGACATAACCAGAAAGACTAGACTTCATGGAAACAAGAGAGATTTTCTTTTCTCATTAAGGAACTGGATAAATCCCTGTGCATTCAAAAAATCAAAATTCAGTGTTATTTTCTTGTTCCATGTCCATTACCTGGTGATTTGTCATAAGATCCATGCACTTTTAATATGATAGCCATTTTTATAGACTAGATGCAATTCAAAGAACAGATACACTGCTCTAATTTCATTGATTAATTTGACCCTATACAATGTTGTAGAATAAAAAAAAATTTAAAACAGTTCTGGAATAGTTATTCCAAGTAAAAACAAAACAACTGAAAAAAAAAAAAAAAAAGAACGATGGATTTATCTATAGCGCAAGTCTTCTTATGAACCTTTCAGACAGATTTGCAGCTTTTTCACAAAGGATTTCTTGGTTCTTTGGAGTCTGGGTAATTGATTAGTTTGTAATTCAATATACATTGTCACCAAGCCTCTTGTATCGTCTAAGACTCATAACTTCCACTGAGGTTATTGAAGGACAAGCCTTGCTTGGTGAAAACGTAGAACGGAATTTTAGGACTTGTCATCATCTCACAGGATGCAGTTCCCTTGAGCATATTAAATATTATAAACAGACTTATCAACTTTTGTTCTAAATTACCATATTTGTAGGGAATTTCCTTTGGTCACCATGGCATTTATTTTGTAAAATTGTTTTTGGACTCTTAATTGTGATATATATCAATTAAGATATCAATCAGTCATACTTTAATCATCAGTTATTTGGATGGTTTACTGGCCCAAGAACTCGGTAAAAATGTTAATACAGTTGTGTTATCTGTCTCTTTTCCTAAAAACTTGTAGCCACGCTTCTAGGCAAATTTACATAATTCTTTAGAGTTGGTTGGTTTTTTGGATTTTCTGTCCCCTTGTGTTAATTTGATTCATTTGTAATTTACATGTTGGTTGTTCCCCATGTACATACCAAGTTAACTTTTCTTAGCTGATATTATCTCAACTGTCTCTGCTTCTTTGAAATATTTCCACTCTTTAGAAGTCGACATCAGCATTTCTACATCTGTTTGATTTCACAATCAAATGCAACTAGATAATTAAATGTAATAGATCCTAAACGATTAAACTATCTTCAGTGAAAACAAATCATTAAAGCCAACCAAAAACAAAGGGCTGATGATTGCCATAGATGGAAATAGCTACATACCAGGTGGTTTGTCACAATAATTACTCAATATGCACTGCCAAAGTCAATAATAACCATGTATAGAGTAGGTGAAAGTGATAGTACATGCACCATCCATATTTCAGTGATGTTTTTTATGACGATATATGCTTTGAAATATTTGAAAGCAGCTTGTTATCTGTAAATTACTTCTGCCAATTTTTACGTCTGCAGAATCACAAGACCATGCATTTTCAACCATATAAGTTTATTAAGATAAAGAGAGTATGCCCCTTTCTAAGGGGAAATGAGGAAAGAGTAATATATAGATCTTTTCTTTAAACCTACTTGGTCGGAAATGACTATGCGATAGCTTTCTTAATAACGTACATGTAGATACAAATTCGTTCACATGATGGCCGCCACTGGTTCAACATGGAGTTAATTTACTTTGTAATAAGAAGGAAAACCTTTCTAGTCTACAATTGGTGGAAACAATAACAAAAGCAAATTAATGTAGTTTTGTTCATTTTTACTTAAAACCATGATCATGGAGGGGTCACATTTGAGTAGGAATTTTTTGAAAAACTTCACACCATTCAACAAGGCAGTTCAATTGGTGAAAGGATGTTTAAGTATCAACAATATTCAAATTTCCATTGATTAGATTTCCTTTTGGAATGTCTCGAAAGAAATTAACAGGTTGACAAAATAATATGCCTTGGGACATTTTGTTATCTTTTATGCAGACTTGAACTTATTTGCTGGGCCACTGTTGATATGGCAAATGTATAAGTAACAAGATTACTCAGGTTAGAATCATGCTCCGTGGGTCTCTAGTTTCCTCCCACAATATTTTTCAAAATATATCACTGACAGCAATGAATCAACTTTCTCACTGAGATTTCAGTCAAGGCTAGATCCATTCATGCCACAGTATCAGGAGTCCTGGGTCCACTTGTTGCACAATGCCAGGAGTCCTGGGTCTACTTATTGCACAATGTCAGGAGTCCTTGGGCCCACTTGTTGCATCAATGTCAGGAGTCTCCTGGGTCCACTTGTTGGCACAATGTCAGGAGTCCTGGGTCCACTTCGTTGCACAATGTCAGTGTAGTCCTGGGTCCACTTGTTGCACAATGTCAGTTGTTGCACAATGCCATGAGTCCTGGGTCGCACTTGCTTGGCACAACGTCGAGTAAATAATTTTATAAACAAGATGAAATTTTTCAGTATTGGTGTTCGTATTTAATTCTTTTTAACATTTTTTGCAGTGTTTTTTAAACATCTGTACTATAAATCTTAAGAATAAAGTCATCAAAATTTAGACTTAAGTATTATTTCTCAGTTGATGGTCTTTGGGGCCTGGGTTCACTTGTTGCACAATGTCAGTTGTTTGCACAATGTTTGGAGTCCTGGTCCACTTGTTTGCACAATGTCAGTTGTTGCACATGTGTCAGGGAGTCCTGGGCTTCACTGTTTTTGCCAATTAAGGAGTCCTGGGTCCCATTGTTGCACATGTTTGGAGTTCCTGGGGTCCCTTGTGCACAATGTCAGTTTCTGGCACCAGTGTCAGGAGTTCTCTGGGTTCACTTGTTGCACAATGTTAGGGAGTCCTTGGGTCCACTTGTTGCACAATGTTAGGAGTCCTGGGTCCACTTGTTGCACAATGTCAGGTAGTCCTGGGTTCACTTGTTGCCACAATGTTAGGAGTCCTGGGTCCACTTTTGCATCAATGGTTAGGAGTCGCTGTGGTCCACTTGTTGCACAATGACAGGAGTCCTGGGTCCATTTTGCGCAATCTGTCAGGAGGTCCGGGTCGCACTTGTTGTACAATGTCAGGGGTCCTGGGTCCACTTGTTGTACAATGTTCAGTTGTTGCACAATGTCAGGAGTCCCGGGTCACTTGTTTGCATCAATGTTAGGGAGTCCTGGGTCCCACTTTGTTGCACACAATGTTTTTGGAGTCCTGGGCTCATCTTGTTGCACAATGTTGGAGTCCTGGGTCCACTTGTTGCACAATGTCAATGTTGTTGCACAATTTGTTAGTGTATGTCACTAGTTCACGTCTGTTGCCATCAGGGGTACTGGTGTGCCACTGTCACAGTTTTGTGTGCACAATGTTAAGAGTTCCTGAGTTCACTTGTTGCACAATGTCAGGCGGTCCTGGGTCCACTTTTGCACAATGTCAGTTTTTGCGACCATGTCAGGAGTTCCTGGGTTCACTTGTTGCACATGTTAGGAGTCCTGGGCCCACTTGTTGTAACAATGTCAGGAATCCTGGGTCCTACTGATTGCACAATGTCAGGAGTCCTGGGTCACTTGTTGCACAATGTCAGTTGTTGCACAATGTCAGGAAGTCCCGGGTCCAACTTTGTTGCACAGATGTTTGGAGTCCTGGGGTCCACTTGTTGCACAATGTTTGAGTCCTGGTCCACTTGTTTGCACAATGTCAGTTGTTTGCACCAATGTTGGGAAGTCCTGAGTTCACTGTTGCACAATGTCAGGGGTCCTGGGTCCACTTGTTTGCAATCAATGTCAGTTTGTTGCACATGTTAAGGAGTCCTGAGTTCAACTTGTTGCACTAATGTCAGGGGTCTGGGTACCACTTGTTTGCACCCCAATGTCAGGGGTCCTGGGTCCACTTGTTGCACAAATGCATGGGGTCCTGGTCCACATTGTTGCACAAAGTACTTGTTGTTACAATGTCAGGAAATCCTGGGTCCATTGTTGCACAATGTCAGGGGTCCTGGAGTTCCACTTGTTGCACAATGTTCAGGGTCCTGGGGTCACTTGTTGCACAATGTCAGTTGTTGCACAATGTCAGGAGTCCTGGGTCCACTTTTGCCACAGCTTGTAGGTTCCCCTCCTGGGTCCAACTTATGCACACTGCCAGGGTCCTGGGTCCACTTGTTGCACAATGTCAGTTGTTGCCAAGTCAGGGTCCTGGAGTCCACTTGTTGCAACAATGGTCCAAGTTGTTGCACAATGTCAGATTCCTGGGTCCCTATTGGCACAATGCCAGAGTCCTGGGTCCACTTGTTGACATGTATTAGGAGTTGTTGCACAGTGTTAGAGTTCTAGCCCACTTGGCACAATGTTCTGTACGTTAAAATTGCCAGCTCATTACACCAATTTCTATATATTACTGCAAGGTTTTTTGTGTTGGTACTCAGGTGACATTACGTCTATGGGCATCTTGTTCTCTTACAGTAGTGGCTTTGTTCCTTTTAACAGTAAGTGAGTTGTGCAAGGTCTTAGATTCTTGCTTCTATATACAGTAAAACGTCATTTAATCTGCTTCTATTATACAATAAAGCCTCATATCTCGAACTCGTATGAGGACTGAGAAAAGACCTCAGAAGATATTCCAAAGGATTCGAGATATCCAGGTTAAATACTTTAAAGAAGTAGTGGTTGAAGACTTTCAAATCACTTAGATCCATGGTTTGAGAATATCAGTGTTTGAGAACAGTATTAAGTAGTGAGCTATGTGATTCTCTAGTTTCTTGTCCCTTATACAGAAGGGAACCAGTGGTAATTAATGCTTTTGTTCTCATTTGCCACAGAAATAAACTACCAGATCAGTTTTCAGGGAGCAGCAAATTTTCTGGCTATGTCAGCATCTTTAGTCCCTGTTAAATTCTTTCATCGATATGTTATTATATATATATTATATGCATACTATATTGAAGGGCACTTTGTTTCTCTCACTGTTTTTTTTTTTTTTTTTTTTTTTTTTCTGAGTCAATGTACTCTGATATTTTTGGTGCACCTGGTAATTGAATCTCTATAGAGATTCCTTTTTCAAGTTGCCCAAATCCATTATTTGATGATTGATTGCTGAAATTAAGTAGGACTTGATGAAAACAATGCACAGAGGAAAATCATGATGATGAGATATTATTTTCATTCAATCTAAAAATTAAGTTTAAATCAGTTTATTATTAAAGCATGATATGTTTGGCTGCAAATTCTGATTAATCTCCCTAAAATAGGGAATTCTTCCAGTATCATTCAGATTTCCCCCAAAAATAGCTTGCACATTCTAAGTGAATCAGAGATGAAAAAGCTTATATTGCATTAATAAGGTTTGCATTTTGGCCAAAAATTTTGAACAAAGTTCCCTTAAATAAGACCTGATTTATGACTTGGAAAATGCTATGAATGGGTCAATGTGGTGCCTGTCCATAACACTATTGTATATGTTGTTAAGCGAGTAGCAGCTGTGTCTAATAGATACAGAAGCTAGTTCGTCAAAGTGTTGAAGATCCAGTCCAATAGCTTGGAAACCAACTCTGATGGATTCATTGAAGCTGATCAAATGCTGAGATCAGATTGCGCTGGAAGTTATTGGATCTTGCGTTGAAGGAGAAGAGGGCCTAAAGATGGGCTCTGGTAATCAGTTTTTCTGATTCGACAGTAAGGTGTGCTTAATTTCATGATTATTTGAATTGGGTTTGGCTTTCCCTGATTGAGAAATTTTTTTCCGATAATTTATGATAATAGAATATCAGTGTCTGTGGTCAAAAGGAAGAAGTGAATCTTTTTTCCTTTAAGGAAAATTTAAACTTTCACATTTAAACCTTAAGAAATCCTGGCTGACTTTAAAGTTTTCAAACATGAAGCCTTGTTATGGCAAAAGTATACCAGGAAATGGAATAGCGTGGGAAAAAGAGCCGAATTAGCTGTGGCTACCATGTTTAAGAACATTCAAAATAAAAAGCAACAGGTCTCATCCAACAGCCAACAGAAAGTGTGAGTATCATTTCTTATTTTGATATATTGGCAAGAAAACAAAGTTTGAAAATAAAAAAAAAATCTTCTGATTTTTTATTAAAATTTCCTATAACTCCCAACCAAAATAAATTCCCCAAGCCATTCTTACGATGGTGTTTGGTGATCTGGTTTTTATTTACTTTTAAAGTTCCTATTATTTTTATGTAAGTCAAATTTTGGCAAAGATTCACGAAAGAAATTTAGGGGGAGAAAAAAATTGCGTTTAGAAGAGAAAGTATTCTAAATGTATTCCAAGTGGGGACCCAATTTTTCCTGTGAGGTTTTCTGATATTACATTGTAAAATGAGCATTTATTGATTCATTGTATCAAAGAAATAAAATGTAGTCATGAAAAAAGTCATGCAATTAAAATCTCCGTATTTATAGATACATTATTCGTCAACCTGTGTCATTCTATGGTCAATCAAAACAAAATTTACACTAACGCTTTATTTGCCAAAGTATCAGTTAACAGTTAGAAGGTATCATAAATCAGGCCTAAATGTATTTCAATTTATGTAGTAACATTTATTTAATCATTCAACATGTGGTTCAATGAATAACCTCCTGGAGAAAGAATTGCTGAGAAAAATACGTAAAAGACAAGATTCATGTAAAAATTGTGGGTATTGCTTCCAATTCAGTCAGGCACACTGACCACGAGTAGAAGTAAAAATATGGTAAATTATATCTTTTTTTTTTAACGTTTTTGTTTTAGAGCATTTATATATACATGGGATATAAATATAACAGTAGCTGTTAGCAGAGCAGTAAAATTGACACAAAATTTACAGAAGAGATTCAGTGAAATTGTTATATCTCAATTTCCCAATCTTGGCTGAAAAGGTTAATTAATCATTGATAATGAGGAATGACTAACAAATGTTTTAGAAAAAGTAACTTTTAAAATCTGTGAGCGAGCTCAATGTGACCATCAGGAGCATGGTGGCCAAAGGAAATAGTTACCACGTATATATCGTGAAACAAGTTCATAGTCATTGTCAAAGCTCAGGGGAGGGAGTATGAAAAAGCTTATGTGCAAGATTAGGTCTTCGCCCTATCAATTCATCATCAGTAATGATAAACAAACAACTTGACGTATAAAGGTTTTCTTTAATTAATCAATAAAGTGCAGAACCCAATCTTCATTGTCACTTGGTTACACCTCACATTTTCCAAGTGTGGCAGTCTAACCAAATTAACGGTATATGCAGTGACAATTTAACTAAACAATATGAAAACAATCTGTTAATCAGGGCTTTGGCCAATAATAACATTCTGAAGTATTGCAATATAGTCCTGAAATATTAATTTAATCTCAATACGTTGGTTTATTGGCTTCAAAGCATCTTCCCAATCTGAGACAAATTTTGACGCCTCTTTAAAAGGTTAAAGCATAAGATACAGAAAAAAAAAAAACAAAAAACCAAAAAAAAAAAAAAATAATATATTCTGCACATTTATTTGACAATTGGGTTTTCCGAACAAATGTGGTCTGTTTTAATTCCATTGAATTTTTCAAAAAAAAATTTCTTGATTGAAAATGAAAAAGTTTAAATAATGGTTAGACTTTAAATTTTCAAGCTAAATTTTGTCATTCAGATACATGACATATTGCAGTACAAGTTTAAAATATTGCACATATTTTGTGAATTTATAATTGTGGCAATGAGCTAAAAAGTACATTTCATGGATTTTTATTAAGTGCTCCAGAATCCAATGAAATATACTGATGGACATAGCAACTCTTTTTCTTTTTTTTTTTTAAAATTCTTTTTTTAACCATATTTATTGCAAGCTTCAAATTCATCATGCATTCTGAAACCAATTGTCCTGCCCGTATTTACGTTTGTCACACACGGCCGGTGTATTTAGTAGCATATTGTCAACAAAATTGTCCAGGGAAGATTTTGTCCTGATATTAAAAACAAATCTGCCTATTAATGCAGAAGCAAAAATCTAACAGATAGAGATAAAAAAAAGACTATGCCATGGTTCAAACAATGAAATGCAAAATCAGTTGTTAGTGGCTGAATCGGGTGGTTAGTCAGCGGAAGGTAGCTGGAATGTTCAGTGTTCATCCTTGTACATAAGTCAGTTGTTGCGACGGCTATCATCAAACAACAATCAAATAAGGGATCGCCGTTAATATTAAAAGATCCTGGTCACCATTTGTGTCAACATTTTTTTCCTTCCCGTT